>VZRZ01002431.1:2373556-2409487 GCA_013398175.1 Climacteris rufus | reverse complement strand
ACATGAAATATCAGCCCAGCTCGGAGGCAATAAGAGCTGGGTTGGGGATGGTCTCAGGGATCCCTTAGACCCACAAACCCCAATTAACCTAATACACGCATACTGCTGGCTTGGGAGTTTCAAGCTACAGATCCGCGGATCTGTCTGCTTTCCCTTTGTTGCTTTGTTGTAAGTCTCCTTCTGAAGACGATATCTGAATGCAGGGAGCATTATCAATGACTTTTAAATAATAACGAAGGGGAAAAAATAAAAATAATCAGCCCCGCCTCTTCTAGTTTCAATTACTCTAATTAAAAACCCGAAAGGCAATTCCTAGGCAATATCTAATAATAGAATTAGCAATCGGATCCATCATTTCACACGGGGATTTACTTGCGGGGGTACTGTGCGAGCTCTATTAATAATAATAAAAATCCTGCTAACCCTCTTTTTAAAATTAATAACTCTGTAATTATAATAATTTTATGTGCCTTTTTATAAGAAGAGGTTAATGTTGCCACAGTCTGGGGATGGGAAGGATGAAGTGAAGCGAAATACTGCTGCTTAAACTGACACCTTCCTATTTTATTAGGAGACATTATTATTATCAGACATCTGCAGGTAGAGAATTAAAATTAAAATCGCTTTCAACAATTCAATACACTTTTTATCAGCCATCTATCTGAAAATCATGAACATTCATCATCGGAGGCATTCTCCCTGAAAACAAGAACCCATTCAAATTTTATACAAATTATCATATTTATCATAGTCTGAAACTCTGGAGTAACATCTCCACAAACTGTCTGCTAACTCCCCAGGGAACTGAATTTCACTCCGCAGTCGCTCAGAGCAATTCTCGCTCCCTCTCCCTCTCTCCCGGCCCTTTCACACTATCTGCTTCCTGCGACTCCGCAGCCCCCAGAACAGAGAGAGCGAGGGCGCAGAGGGAAGGGGGTTGGGGGAGAAGAATGCGGCGACAAACAACATTAAAATAACACATAACAAGGGGAAATGCCATCCCTACTTCTTGCAAGAGAAATAAGTTTAGCCTGATGTAGCGAGACTCTAAATATTAAAGCTCTCTCTGCCGATTTTGGGAGGATGGCATCGGTTTCTCTCTCAGGTTGATGTCTTTGCATGAGACCATTATTGTTAGGAGCAGAATAACAGTAATGATAACAATAATAATAGTAGTAATAAATGATACTAATAATAGTAGTAGTAACAGTAATGTTAAATCCTCTCCAGTTCGGTGGGGGTTTTGCTGCTTTTTTTTTTTTTANNNNCTGCTTTTTTTTTTTTTATTTTTTTTTTATTTTTCTTTTTGCCTTGTGGTATTCCATTGGCGCAGGGGAAGATATTGGCTGTTATTTGTGTGGGCACTAGGTGCTGGTGACAAATGACACGAATCCGTACTTCCTGTTTGCGGGTTTGGATGAGACAAATCACTTCTCACGCTTTGCTAATGACAAAAAGTTCATCAGTGCTGAAGCAGGGGCTGGAGCGGCTCCGCAGGGGCTGGAGCGGCTCCGCAGCTGNCCGGCCCCGCGCACCTCGGCACCGCGGAAAAAAAGTAGTTCCAATACAATGTTTGTTAACTAGGTTATCTAGGCTGTAGAAGATTTTAATGTTGAATTTTATAGCTTTACCACGCTCTACCGTCCTTGTGAATATTGTAATATTGCATTTTTTACAAGTTACTCTTCTGTTAATGTTCCAGCTAGTAACTTTTATAATCCTCCTCAATGAAATTTTTTTGTATTCTTCCGCACCGTTAACCTCAATGGCGGCACCTCAGCCCCTGGCAGGAGGCAAAGATGAAATGAATTCCTCTTTAATCAGAAATAATAATAATAAAAACACACACAAGGCTCCCTCTGCCTTTTATTTCAGTTTCCCTTTTCGGGGAGGGGGTGATGCCTCGGGAGTCTCCAGCCCCTGCCCTCTGCTGCACTCCTCTTGGATGTGCCTCTGGCAGAGCTGGAGGTGGGCCAGGGGTCGTGATTGCCCAGCCCTGGTCACTCCATTTGGGATGGGGTCCATGGCCTGCCCAGCCCTGCTCCCTGTCCCCCCTCCCCCTCCTTAGCTGGTGCTGTCTGCTGACAGCCTGGAAGCTGGCTGTGCTGCAGGTGTGAGCTGGCAGCCTTCTCAGGGCTGCCCACAAGAAGGGAAAGTTAGGCATTTATTTTCCCTCTTCTTCTGTAATTCTGACTGTGGCTTGATTGAGATGCTCCACAGAGCAGCAGCTTTAGAGCAAGTCCTGCTGGTGTCAGTCAGTTGAGCTTGACTCGCTCTCTGGTTTCTGTTGACCTCAGCTGGGCTGGAGCTGCCCAAATCCTAGCTGTTTGTTTTGCTGAGTGGTCTGAGACTGATCTAGAAGAGGTACATGTGCAGAAAATGCACTCAGATGGACTTTTAATGAAATAAATCCCCTTAGATGTAAATAAAGCTGGAAATCACCTCCCCACACACACACAAGCTCCCCAACCTCTATATGCCCTTACAAATTAATTAGACTTGCAAGCACAAATGATCATCACCCAGCAGAAAAAGGAATCATACAGCAGCAATGAACGGAGTGCCTGTTAGCTGAGGGACTGCATTTTAAACAAGGACTGGATGCTGTTATTTCCCTTGGTCGTTAGCATTTCAGAACTTTGTCTCAAGCTCAGCCCGAGTCTTCTGTCAACGAAATACTGGAGGGGTTTGAGTATTCATTGCAGGACATGGGGGAGGGCTGCCTCCCAACCTTACCTACCAGCTACCTGCAGAAGCTGCCCTGACAGCTCGTGGGATACTGTCCCCAAGATTAGCACAACAGCAATTTCTCTCAGTCCCAGCTCCCGGAGTCACGTGATTAAAAGCAACTCTCAGCTTTGATGTGTTTTCAGCTAATATAGTTGCAAGGAAAAGCCTAGCTCAAACTCATCAATAAAACAAGAGAGATGTAAAGTTTGTTAATTTGTTTGTATCTCAAAGTGTAACTGATTCATGATTGATAAAATGTTTGGGGATGACAGTGGGACTCGTATATTTTGTGAATCAAAACCTCTTTCTTCTTTAAGAAACACACAACAAAATTACTAGTCATTTCAGAGTATAATTTTTCTTTCTTAGAAGTCTACAGCTGGGTAATCACATAAATTCATATGGTCCAGTGTTAAATAATAACCTGAAACCAAAACACACATACAAAGAACAACTTAATTTGTTGAAATTATTTTTCAGTTATATTACTTTTTTAAAGGTGAACAGTTCCAATAGGTTCAAGTTTTTGTTAAAAAGATAAAATGGTGGAGGTGGGCTAGATTACTTTAACGGAAATGTAATTATTTATCTAGTTAATACTCTGGTGTCATCTTGGAAGGCAAAGATGTAATACAGACTAGTCTTTGCTCTAAAATCTTCATTTAGGAAAGAATTTTTCTTCAAAGCAGCTATTTGAGAACCTTATGCAATGCTTTTCAGAAATGCTTTTCAGAGTTAGCACAGAGCAGATAAGTAGGAAAAACAGATAATAGTCTTCCCATGTTACTGGTGAGAAGCAAAGGCAAAAGTAGATGGAAGGCACGAAGAAAAAGAGCAGCAGATCTAGAAACCGGGTCATTGCTAATATAGTAAAGAACTATTAAACAAAATATATAAGTTGCCTCCTCAGGCTTGGACAAAATCAAGAGCAGGTTTGGTCTTCTTTTGTCTGGAAATCAGCAGGTTTCCTGAATTCCGCAAAGAAGCAGCTGCTCTTGCAGAAGCACTCTGGTAGATTTTGGATACTCTTTCTTGGGATGTCTCTGGAGTGGCATGGGCTGTATAGCTCTCTGTTCTGAGCAGGGCTTGGATGTTAGGCTAGTTGCATCCTATTGGGACAAAGTGCCTTCTCCTGAGGAAAGGACATCAGATGTCCCAATAGACTTTAATTCTCTGACCAGCCTCACCTGTAGCCTCCACGTGCCTCACACCCTCTGGCCCATGGGCTGGGGCCCAGGAGGTCTATTTAAGCTCAGAACTGGGGCTTGCCTTGTTTATGCAGTACATGTGCCTCTTTTCCTGACCCTTTGGATAGATTTTGGACTTGCATTGTAGGTAGCTTGTCTCCTGGAAGCCCCCCTTATACATGTGTTAGAGTTTGCCTTCAGTCATGTCTGTTAGCCATGACTTTTGCATGATCTTTAGGTCCATATTGCAACGTTTTCTCTTGTCTGACCCTGTCTCCTGTTGTTTCCTGAGTGGACCCCTTAAACAGGCCCTGGAGCTGGTTTATTGCTTGCTTTGCTTGGGTCTGTCGATGGTGGCTGCTGGCAGCTCCTGGCTCTGCTTGCTGTGCTCAGGCACTGTACAACCCTGCCCCATCACTCTGTGCCTGTGTTGGGACTGCCCTTGGCCCCTGGCTTGTTTTCCCTGAGTGTACAGCTGGCCCTTGTTCTTCTCTCACACATGTCTTTGCTTATCCCACAGAGCTACTGCAGCCCTCTGCACTTCTGTTGAGGTTTGCATTTGATTTTGAGAGCTGATGTTGCAAACAGAGGCCTGAAGGCTCCACTGAGGAATTATTTGGGGTTCTTGTTGCTGTTTGTTTGTATCCTGGCTTCAGTCAAGAATTCAAAGATGATGGATCTAAAAGCCTATACTCCTCAGTATTTTTCACCATCAGAGCTCAATAAATACTTGTAAGGTAAGTGTTTAATGTTTTGTGAATTGGTGGCAGTTAGGAGGTGTCCCTCTTAACTTCTGTTGTTTGTGAAATCAAGATTTCAAAACCATTACCTGGGGTCAGTGAAGGATTCTTGGTCAGACAGAACTTGATGGAGAGAATAAGATTAGTCCCTTTCCCCTCCTCTTTCCCTCTAAGGTTTTGATACTTTTTTGGGTCAAAACTTTTGCTGTCTCTGTTTATTCCTTATAGAAACTTCAAGCTTCTTTTTACTCACTCCTCTTCTACTTAATATCTGTGTTAGGGTATCCTAGTGCCAGTACTTTTTTTCCTGAAGCCTTGGAGAATACTCTAAGAATGCATTGCTAGATGCTTGTCTGATATGACCATGTTTGCTCTTGTATGAGCCCTTATGGCCAAAAAACCCATATAAAAATTTGCAAGACTTGACTCAAACTCAGTGTTCCCTTAGCCTGGGACAGTAGCCCCTGTGGGTTTCTTTTGGCATGTGATACAAAGTTCAATTGAACTTCTTCATTTTAACAACTAAATTACAGCAGGGAGTTTTTCCTCATAGTTATTTTATTTTTTCTTAAACTCACTGCTTCTCTTTTGAAAATATTTAGACACAGTTTGAAGCTAGTTCATGACTGCTGAAGTGATTTGGAGATGGATTGCCAAAGTGTTTTAAGTGCTAGCAGTTTTGGGCTAGATAGTGCCTGATGCTTCTTGGGGGCAGAGTTAGGGAAAAGAAGTAATTCTGAAATGAGTAAGTTCATACAGGTAGCTTTTCTCTAACTAACAGATCTCTGACTAATGAAGAAAATATACTTTCAAAAGGGTATGAAAAAATCCCATTGGAAACATTAGTGGTGAACTAGCACCTTTGGAGAGAGCAAAATATTCTAAGCAGGGGAAAATTCAAATTCACATCAGTGATTGTGTTGACGATGTAAATGTGTGTGTCAGAGACCATTATGTCTTCACCCTCTCACAGCTGCCTGGCCGCTGCTTCGGCGCTTGCACAGCTCTGTGCCGTCACTCTCTGCGAGGCTGGGGAGAGCAGTGTGCCCACTGGTGAGGCCAGAGAGGAAAGCTCTGTGTGTTTGCCAGGCAGCTGGAGGCACAGAGGTGTGCAGGGTGGGGAGAGAGTGCAAGCAGGTGCTGCTCATCTAGGCAAAACGGGCCCTACCACTGTCATTGTCTATCATGCTGCATGGGAAGGAATTCAGATATTGGCTATAAGGTCACTGTACAGCCAACTGTGAGCTCCTGATCCCCTGCCTGGAACCTGCTATTGCTGCAGTACAAGTAGCAGTGGTGGCATTGGAGGGGACTGTGTGCTGGGCACAGGGAATAGGGCAGAATATTTTTCTCTCTTAAACTGGTTCGTGAGGAATCTTTAATGTTAATTATGGTAACAAATACCTGCAGTTTAAAACTGCTCCATGTTTCTATCACAACGATGAACTGTGAAGAGAAAAAGAGCTTAATCTTTAGTAAAGAGCAACTCTTCCCCTTACAGAATTGTCAGCAATTCATTTCTCAGTGAGGTTGCTTTGCACACACATATATGAATGTGACTTAAAAGTATCTTTCTGTAGGTTTGCAGTGTATTGGCACTTTTTGCAAGCATGTTCAAATATGCATGTTGTATGCATGCCTTGTATGCGAGTAAGGGTTAATTTATGTCTTGGCATGTGTAAAGTGTATGGGCTTTGCATATGGTATCTGTGCTGTGTTGCATGTAAACGATCGGGTGGTGAATGAATAGGAAGTGGAAAGTCTCTCTTTAAGTGAAGGCATCTTTAAACATGCACACACATTTGTACTGATACCATTATGCCTGAGAGGGAGGTGAGAATGTGTATCTGTGATGATATAAGTACCCCTGTGTATCCTTGAACACTTGGTGCAGGCAGCCTGGGGTTTCTTACAGGTGAACACATGTGCAAACACATCTGATTCATGAGTGGGAATGTGTGGGGCACGTGTGAATGTGAGCCTGCTTGTGGCTGAACATGGAGGTGTGGGAAAGGGAGCACAAGCAAGCTGCACATCTCCTCCTGTTGAGTACAAGCAGAAAACTACAGTATGGGGAGGACCTTGGGTGACAGTCTGGCAGAACCAGGCATCTTTGCAGAAGATGAAGCAGAATAGACAACATGAAAGTTATTTTTGTCTATCAGCTGAAGCTTTATAGAGACATCAACAAGCTCTTGTCTCATGCCAGCTTAATTCCTAGTTAATCAGCAGTCTGCTTGGGCAAGGGAAGGAACTCGCATCAGGGGCTGATGATGAGCCAAACTTCCCAATACTGATTCAGGAGCCTGCAAGGAGCCCTCAGTACTGCTCTGCCTGCCTTTGGCTGCATTGCTAACCACGGGGCAATGCTCTGGGATAGCTGAATTACTTCACCACTTGTGTCCTGGTGAAAACTGCTCCTGCACAGGGAATGTGGGTTGGTACTTTGGCTATCCCTCCTCAGGTGGTGAGCAGAAGTTTTTCTTCATTGTGTGTGAGTAGATGCCTTATCCAGGAAAGTTTCAAGTGATATAAATAATACCAAGGCTTTAATCCTTTCCCTTGGGGCACTTCCACATAACCTGCAAGTTGACTTTTGCTTGCTGCATTTGTTACATTTAGTGAGATTTTCCTCCGCTTCTGGTGCCCTATAGAAATGCTGTTTTTATCTTCCCTCATTCATGAATGAAACCCCTCTTTTGCTCATGGGATTTGTATATCACAGCTGAGGGCCAGTTCACTCTCCTTTCTAACCTGACTTTCTCATCTACTTTGTTGAAGAGCCACCTTTCTCCTTGTTTTCCTTCAGGTTGGTTTCTCTGATGCCACCGGAGTGGTGTGGGAGGGTATCTGCCTGCTCTGTGACTGGCATGTGTTTACCACAGACCTATAGCCAAACTAATTAAAGTGCTGATTGCACAGATCCTGGCCACCAGCCTGATAGTTACTTTCTGGGAGCAACTGACATGGTGTCTTACTTTTCAAATGTCCTCAGAGAGTAACAGGAAGCAGGAAATTCTCATCTGTGGCTGCCTAAGATTGAGCCAAACAAGTTACTATGGGGTGAAATGAACTTGGGTATGCCTTTAGTGTTGGCTATTTCAGGTACATTCTGTGCATGTCCCTGTCCTGTAGCATTCCATATGAGGACAAAGTCATCCAGGGCAAACATCTCCCATTTCTTAACACCTCCCACAAAAAAACAAAAACTAAGCTACCATGAATTTCCTAGGTATTGGAAAGCACCAATGGGTAGTTGTTTTGGTATAGCTGGTGTTCATGCCCTGTCTGTTTTCATGTTGGGTTTTCATCATGATGAAGTATAGTGTGATTCAGCCATCAAGCATTTAGGTAACTCCCAGCAACTCAGCTTGCCTTTAGCTTTGCCAGGCAGACTGAGCTCTTATCCTTTTGAGTTTATTTCATTCTTGCAAGGGAAGTGATTCTCACCAAGTGGGTGCTGCGACCATAACTGTGGCAGAAGAACTTGTATTAGACCATAGGCATAAAATGAGTGAAGAGTCTTCACTTGACCCTGTCCTCATTGGTGAGCTGACAAAGGAGAAAATTTGGGATCATCTACTGTAGTGTTTGATATCCTTTCTCCTGTGTCATTAACAAACCTGTGAATTGGCCTGACACCAAACTCAGCTTTTCCTTTCCCTGTGCTGATCATTATTGTTACCTTACCTTTGTTTAATGGGCCATCAGCCAGGTTTCAGTCCATGTGATGGTGCTCTGTGCAAGCCCGTCTGGTGTTGCTTTCCTACTAGGGTTTTGCCAGGCCCTTTTCTCAAGGCTACAACAATACTGCTGGACTTCCCACTCTCCTTTGCTGTACTGGTACAAGTTCTTTTGTGTTTCAGGCCTTTCCCAACTTCCCCAGTGGACTGTCTGCCAGTGGAGTTTATCACTGTTACCACTATGAAGCCAGGTAGCCCAGCAGAGGCCAGCAGCTGTGGGCAGGGTGCTGCAGACACAGAGCACACCTATCTAAAAGCACTGGGGTGAGGGTGGCTGGAGGCGAAAAGTTGAGAAGAGATAAGAAAAGGCACTGAGAATGGAAGTGACTTGTATTTCTTCTTCTAGCACACTCTAAGGGTTTTTCATCTCTTTGCTAGAAGGCCAGGTTAAATGCCTCTGAACATTTTCCTACCTTGTTTCTTTTCAATCAAGAACTCCAGAATCAATTACCTCCATTGCTGTCTGAAGTTCTTAAGCAATATGCTGCCTACTCTGGGATCTTTCTCTGTAACCTCAGCTACTTTGGCCTAGGGAAAATGGAAAGCAGATCATGAGAATACTTTGGTGGGAAGCACCTGGCCAAAGCCTGACAATAGGGGAACAGCTGATGCTGGCAGGGGGAATGGAAGAAATGGTCTGGAAATGGGCTCCTATTCTCCTCAAAAGAGCAGCCTTCCTGCTGGGTTGCTGGCCTTGGGCAGGTATTCCTCCTGATGGAGCCAGGCTAGCCAAGTTGTTTCCATGGCAGTCATCTGGACTGCGTGTCCATGCAGTCTTCTAAAGTCTCCATCTCCTTGCAGTTCGTAGTGCAGACTGCTCTGTGAGTGTTATTGGGCAGTGTGCTAAGAGGGGGCTGCGTTATTCTACATGATCTTTTAGTGTGCTAGAGGAGAGGGTATAGATGCACATCTGCACTGAAAGATTCCGGTTACCTCCCAGAATTGAACAGGATGTGATATACTTTCTAGTTTGGCTTTGGGAAACTGGTGGCAATACAGGTGTAGTCCCAGCACTGTGACTGGTACATGTCAATTACTGGCTTTCTGAAGCTTGGTGGTCTTGTGGTTTCAGTTCTCCTGCATCATCGTTTATTCCTCTAAGTACAGTGCCTTTGTTCTGCAGCATTCACTCCCACTCCTTTTTGTTCTGCCTGCCCAACTGCAGCTCTTTCCCCCACCCCAGCAAAACGTCTTGTTGGATCTTTTCACCTGGAATGCTGGATATTTGAGGCTCTTTCTATTGCTAGCAAAGCCAGAGATGTAGTCAGGGAACTTGAGATCTGACCTAGGATTCAAGTTACTTTCTGGAGCAGTTCTTGTTCTTACAGGCTGACTGTGTGCCAGTGAAATGCTGAGGCTAGATGAGTGGAAGGGCTGGAGAAAACCTGAGGGAGATATGTCAGTGAGTCAGACAAAGTTGTGGGAGGGAGGTGGGAAGGATGGAGCTGGGTAATCAGACCTGTTTCTTAGAAACTCCTTGCTGATCTCCCTGTTAGTTCCACAGTGATCAGTGCTGAGCAAGTGCATGTCCCATCTCTGTTCTGTCTTGCCTGGGGTCTCTAATATTAAACAGTGATGTGTAGAAAAGAGTTCCACAGAGGAAAATGCTCTGGCACCTAGCAGACTGTGGCCATAACCACTGGAAAAGGAGTTGAGACTGATGTGAAGGGTGTATTTCTGCCTCTCTAGCCTATTACCAGGACTTGGCAAAAGTTCCATATATTGTGTTTTGCTCGTCTCTTGTTAAACCCATCACCTTAATTATAAATGACCCAGGGAGATGTTTATCACCAAGAATTGGGTGGGGAAGGCAGAAGAGGCTTCTCTTGATCAAAGCGGCAGGTGGAAAATGCCCTGGTATGTCTGGTTTGGTCCTGTCCATCTTCATGTCGGATTGAAGGGAACCTGTAAACATACTCCAGCTTCTCTGATTGCATCTGAGTAACTTTGGGCTCTGCCTCTGGGGCCTTGTTTACTCTTTGGGAAGTGGTCTTTCCAGTTCTTCTTCCTGTATCCAGATATGGTCCAGGACTTGCTTCCTCCTTGTCAGCCCTAACAGTGATTAATAAGGACATGAATTTCCTGGGTTTTCCACACATTTTTCTTAAAGACTTGCCTGCCAGTGGTAAGGAGACTGAAATTATAAAGCACTGTTGGCATGTGAAGGGCCTGGGGGCAGCGAGTCTTGGAGAGGCTATGATGCAGTTCCAAGCATATAGAGAGCATAGGGCAGGTTACAGAGACAAATTCTCCTGTCTACTTTAGGTTTCTTGCAACTGATGTGAAACACTGGAATCTGCGGTTCATAGTTACTCACACTGATACCTTCTCGGAGTGACAATCCCAACAGTAGCTGTTGTGCTTCTGGCTCTTGTGAAGCATTTCTTTGCTGTCTCAAAGATCAAGAAAAGCCAACAAGTGAGCATCCTGGTAGATTTTCCCTTGGACTTGAGACTTTTGGGCGCTCATGTGGTTTTGTGAGATGCAATGTGCCATGAATGTAAGTGGTTAAGTGGATGTTCCTTTGCTCACGTTTCTCAAATGGATCATGGTCAAGGTCACATATTTAATATTTAGACCGAAATCAAATCTAGGATAGGAATATGCAGGAGGTTTGGATCCTATTTGTGGCTTAGGTGAGTGTTGTAGGAGATACTGGCTGAATTTATTCTGTGTTTGTACCCTATCATTAAGACAGCAATAACTGTCCTGGAGATACTGTGTAAGGATCTCCAAAAAAGGTTGTGGTGCTGAAATACTAGAACAATGAAATCCATAAAAGTGATTTGGGAAAAAGTATTGTAATGCTGCCAGTCAAACACAGCCCTCTCTTGAAGAGGGTGTGGCACAGCACTATACAGATGACAATACTATGGGGCATTGAACCTAGAAGCTTCTACCTTTGTAGCCAAACCAGAATAAAAGTCTGATTGCAGCCCCAAATATAGGCTGGAGAATTATTTCAATCCAAATGACTAGAACCAAGTTTGATTGGACATTATAGGGCTCTCAAGGTTGCTGAGTCTTAAATTTCTCTTTACTGTAAGGATGGGCTGTCCATTATAATTTAAGTGAAGTTTTAGGCTGAGGAAGCCAAAATCAGTGTGTTCTGTAGGGTCATCATCCTTAGGGAAATGTTTGGTTCTCATCAGGGCTGTTGCCTTTGTTCTCTTACTACAGGATGACAGTTCTGGCTGTCACTTGTTTGAACACTCCTGTTTCTTTTACCAGAGTCTGCTGGGCCTTTGCAGTAAGAAAGATCTGGTGTCTCTGGGCTTCTGTGTCCTTCATTCCACTTTACTGGAGAGATGGGTGACTTGGCCCTGAAGTCACTGGGCACTGAAGTCCAGTGCTCTCTGAGAACAGAAGCTGAGAGTAATGTGAGAGGGAGTAAATTGTTTTCTTGATATAATGCTGACTGGTTCTAATGGCATGTTATAATGATATTGAGGGTTTTGGCTAATAGGAACAGTGTGTGTGAAATTAACCCTGCTCTGAGGAACCTGAAACAAATGATTACATTTAAAATCAGGCACTGTAATTTTTTCTTATTTTTTAATTGCTACATTCAAAGAGAGAAAAGAAGATTCAGTATCTGGTTTTAGTTGTCTCAAGTACTGTGAAAATTCCCAAGTTTTGTGTTTCAACCTGTCACACTTTGAAAGGGCCTGGGGACCTGGCACTGGGAGAGGAGTGTAGCCCCTTCCCATCAGCAGTCAGTCTTCACTCTTGCCTTCTTCCTCTTCCTCATCTGACACATATGTACTGTCAGCTGAGACACACGGCAGTAGGATGCCATTCCAAAATGCCTCGATGAACCAGAGCTCCCTGATGCTGCCCCAGGTCCTGTGGGAACTTGCAGAAAGTTGTTTTCAAAGACAGCCAGTGCACAGTTTTTTGATGAATTTAATTCTAGCTGCTGTGGGGTAAACTCAGCCTCTGGTGCAGGGAGGCAGAAGAGAAGGATCGCTGTGTGACTTCTGCAGCCTCACATACAGGAAGGAGAGATGGAGGAAAAAAAGAAGTGAAGGCAGAAAGTGGAGAGGATACCAGTTAGTAACCTCTGAAACTGGGGTTAACCATATTGCTTCCAGCAATGGCCACATCCTGCTTAGAGCCAGACTTGTGTGAAGCTGGTGATAGCAGCCAGAATGCACCAGCTCACAAACAAACAAGCAGAGAGAAGAATAAAGGAAGGCAGGAAGACAGATGCCCCTTGGGCAAACACTTGTTAAATTGACAAACTTGTAGAAAATGATTAAGGCTCTGGCTGTTCCTGGTCCAGAGGGGCCCTGAGCTGCTGCCTCGAGCTAAGATACAAAGGTAGTTCCTTGGGAGCCTACAGTGGACAGGGCACAGAGGGAGGTGAAACAATTACTGCCTGTCTCTATGGTGCAGTCTCTTGTCAACTGTTATTTATGTTTCCCCAAATGTTGCAGTCTTCTTACAGGGAAAGCAGGCCCTGCCAATCTATGGCAAAATAATTGCAGCAACGTTTTCCTCCCTCTCTCCCTTCCTCCCTCCCCCACTCCTTTCTTCTTGCCATGCTTTACTCTCTCTTCAGCTCTGGTTTACCTTGGATTCCTCTGATAAAGAATTATGATTTTGCCTCCACTGAGAATTCAGATTTCTCACAGACTAGTAGGGTTGAGTGCTCCCTTGAGCCTGGGACCCTGCTGTGAGCCCTGCTGGAAGCCACCCTAAGACAAGAGACCCAGGCCAGGGCAGCAGCTCTTGCTGAAAGCATTTGTGCTATATTTTGTCTTTTCTCTATAAACTTGCAACTGAGGCAGTGTAAAAGTACTTCCTTGTCCTTCACAGCTGAAATATACTTCCAGGAAGGGTGGTTACAAACCTGCTTTTTACCCCTCTTGAGGGATTGCCTGTGCTTCTATATAAATTCTTTATCTGCCTGTTGTCCTTACACTTGATTTTCTTTGGAGATCTCCATTTGGACAGAAAAGAATCTAACCAAGGACCTCAGACTGTGACAGTTTGTGCTAATAAACAACTTGAAGCAGCCAGGGCTAGTCCAGGACTGAGCCTGTAATTGCTTAGTATGAAAGTGTGGTGCAGGGTTTAAGTTGTAGTGAGCAGTTCCTTTATCAGGAACCTTGTGTTTTCCAGGAGCCCATGGGGTTTGTTTAACAGAGGAGCCTATGTTCCCCTCTGTCAGTGGCACCACACAGTTCAGACAGAAGGTAAATGGAAACAAGCAGAGACCTTTGCTATCTCTTTTGGCCTCTCTTAGGGCAGGGATGCTTTCAGAGAAAGCCATCAGCACTTGGACGTGATTTCAAACTTTGGGCTTCCCCTCACCTACTGTTCTGTCCACCATCCCCCCCCTTTACTTCATTCCAGATATGCATAAAGCCTGTCAGGAAAGGGTTAAGTGCTGCTTACCCCAGCCAGCTTTGCGTATTTAAAGTGAGTAAAGGTTTAATTACCAAATGATGACAGTGTCATATGGTTTTGGTGATGGCGCGTGGCATTCGATGAATGCAGAAGAGGGGAGGATGTGAGAAAGACACTGAGTGGCAGTGGGGAAGCGAGGAAGCTAAAAATGCCAAAGACAGTAAAACATCTGTAATTTGCAATTCGCTAGTGTTCGCTGATTGCTCATGGATTAAAGATTAAAATCTATTCTCTGGCAGATGGGGGAGAGAGAGAGAGGAAATTCTTACGAGCATGTTTTGCATCTGCATTTCATTCTGCTCCTCTTTACAATAATCACGGATGAGGAAATAAACCCAGATCTGGGCTGGCAGGAGGCGGGGAAAGCACACAATATAGGCAGGACTCAGCATGCTTCTCCTGCTTGAGAAATGCCAAGCAGAGAGAAGAAGCTGACATCAGGATTGCTCTTCTTGATGCCTGGGACTCTGTTTTGGCTGCATGAGGATGAATGTTCCCATGAGGCTTGGAAGTGCCAAGAGCCAGAGCAAAGTCTTTCTTCTGGTCACCCCAATTCTGCATTCGGGGGTTTCTTTGATAGGAAGGGGACGTTAGCCATCTGTCCCGTCTCAAGGGATGACTGAGTCTGGCTACAGTGTCCATGACGTGATGTTAGTGCTTGCAGGCAAACAATACAAGTAGAAATAATGTTTGCAAGTATAAATCATTTTTATAACTTCAGCTAATCAGAATCTGTCCCTTTTATGGGCATGATGAGCTCTCTTTCTCCCTCTCTCTGTCTCTCATTCTGACTCTCACACAGGGTTTCTCAAGTGTGCAGGACATTAAAAGAAAAATGGATAATAAAACTGCAAATATAAGTCCTGCTCCTTAGAGGGGCTGGGCACTCACAACTGTGGTTGGCTTCACTGGAGCCAGCTTTTGTGGTGAAGCCCACAGTTTGAAAGGTACAAGGCAGCCTTAGGACTTGCATGCCCTGGCAGTCTTGTGGAGGTTAGGGTACTCTCCCCCTGCAGTGAAACAGACAGTGTTCTCCTGCCTTGCAGATGTACCTGGTCTGCAAAAATTCTCTTCTCTGAAAGGAATAAGGATTACATCAAGTGATCAGGATACCAGAAAGGGGCTCACAACTATGGAGCCCTGCTCCTGGCCCTAGCTTAGTTCTTTATGTAGTCCTGGTTGCCAGGAAGGGCAGCTTCTCTCTGTGGCAGCATAAACCAGTGTTGGTGAGGAACTGTAGCTCCTTTCTGCTCCATCTGCCTCCCACTTCAAATAGTGCTGCCTTAACGCCACCCACACTAACAGGTTTTTTTCCCATGGGAATAAAATTTTGTTGAGTGTCTTTGGAAATGTTGTCTGAATGTGAAGCTGCTCCAATTTGTCAATGAGAGCATTCATTCCACAAAAAGCATGCATTGCCATAAATCTTATTATATGAACATACCTATCTGTAAATTCATTGTCACATGCTTACCTTCATCTGTATGCGCATATGGAGATGCTCCCCAATCCCAGTCCTTGTCCAACAAACCCATGTACTCTGGCCATTCAAATATTGCCACAATTTTTGGGTCATGGAGGTGGAGTGAACATGCCAAATGGAACCTAAACTGGGCTGGGCACAGCTCAGATGGTATTTGCTGTGATAGTGGAAAAGGGTACTGGTTTAAGTGTCCTTGGTGTCCCTCCCATCACATCTCTATTGTGTTTCTGTGTCTGTACCATAGCTGTGACTTAGCTGCAAGGTCCCCGTGCCATGTTGGTGCCTGGGCTCTGTGAGCCCCTGAAATAGGCCCATGTCAGCCCACAATAAGCAGACTGTTTCACAGCCAGTACTCATATCTTTGTAAGGTGTGAAGACACGCCATGTGGGGGGGAAGGGAATGCTCATGGACCGTGTTCTGGCAGTCCTATCTAGGTAGTGTGAAACTGCACTCTAACTGGTAAGTGATGCTGCTGCTCAGTCATCTTTGGATCTGTCATATAGCAGCCCTACTTTTCATCAAGGGATGCTTTTCAACACATTCTGACTGGAATTCTGGGCTTGTACTTTCTACTGGTTGTAACAGTGCTAGCTGGAGCTAACAGGAAAACTTGCCTGGAAGATATGTTTCTCTGAGCAGTGCCTGGTACAGCTTGCCTACATCTTAAGAGAAAATTTAGGGCTCAGTTTAGAGTTCAGAGAATAAAAAAGCTGAGCTGTAGTAGGAGGGGGCTGAAAAGACTCTGATGAAGGGAAGTGGATAGTGCTAAGATACATAATCTGTTTGTTTTTTTTTTTTGGTCTCTAAAACAACTGATAAGTGTTGGATTTATTTTTAAAATTATTTTTATATTTGCATTTGATAAGTGGGAAGGAAAAAGTCAGAAAAGAATGTGCACAGGAGGAGAAAAAAATCCCCAGATGTGTGGGCAAAAAAGAACCCAACATTTGATTAAGAAGAGGAAAGTGATCTCTTTGAATTGGGTCGCTGCTGTTGGA
Source organism: Climacteris rufus (assembly GCA_013398175.1). Taxonomy (NCBI): domain Eukaryota; kingdom Metazoa; phylum Chordata; class Aves; order Passeriformes; family Climacteridae; genus Climacteris; species Climacteris rufus. The sequence continues at coordinate 2,393,190 of VZRZ01002431.1, read as the reverse complement.
CCACTGGGAAAGCTGTGTTCCTGTTTGCAAGTGATCTGTTTCACCAAGCGAAAAAGATGAGGCAGAGCAGAAGAAAAGCTGAAGAAAGATCAATGGGAGGAGGGGGACAGCATGGCAGATTTAATTAATTACTGCATATTAAAATGTTTGTTTACAGTAACAAACAGCTACAAGAGGTCTGATGTTAATTAATTTACAGCATTTTTCACCAGTCCCTTTGCCGTTGCTGGCAGTCAAGGAGGTAACACTGTGGCAGGTAAGATAATCTCTCTTTGGATTTACAGCAGCATCTTGGAGGTGAGCTGAGGAGGCAGCACAGTTCTGACTGGCTGCCTCTGCACAGCACAGGACTGGGGGAATCTTGTCCAGCCAGTAAAAGGGACATTGTTTGGCAGCCTGGGCAAATGGTGCTCCTGTGTAGCTTGGGAGCTGGGCAGTGTAAGGGCATGTGTAAGGCTTGGATAAGAAAGACAGGCTTTTTGGGATGGGTTTTGGTGTCATCTTGGTTATGCTGCAGAGGTAGTTGTGCTGTCAGGTTGCAGTTAACTTCACTGTGGGTCCTGCAGCTCCAAAGAAATCTGGACAGCCTCTGTGGTATTCAGGACCGTGTAATATGATCTTTCCACGACTGGCATGCAGAGAATAACACACTCCATGTGTGAAAGATTTTGGAGTGACCTGTTCTGCCCCAAAGGTGGATGTGGTCAGTTCTGTGGTCAATAAGCAATTTTGTTCCAAGTTGGGATCATTTGGGTATTGATGGGTTGATGCAAGGGGAGAGCAAACCTGGAACAGGGTTTTCCAGTTGGAATATGCCTGAACATGGGCATCTTTCTTTGAACAAATAAAAGTTCAGACTCCAGGGAAATCTACACATATGTTCCTTCAGCCCAATGTGGCTTCTCTACCTGCCCACCTTATGCTCTGGCCTTGGTCCTCAACCAAATGGCTTTGGAAGGCAAAGGAGAAGATGGTATTTTGATACCCCTGTCCTGATTGTGCTATAGCTGTTGCTAGATGCCTTCAAAGGGGATGAAAAAGTCTATGTGAGCTGAGAAGACGGGTCAGGTCCTAAGTGCAGTGTGAGACTTCTGCAAACAGAGGGGAAAATCTCTAAAGTTATTCATAAAGCTCTGTCTGTTGTTCAGAAACAGCTGGAGTGCTCAGCAGAGATCTGAGGAGCCCTTTCACACACTACATAATGTGCTTATGGATGAGCAGGTAATTAAGCATGGAAAGAGCAAGGCTGAGTTTAAAACCTCTGATCCTGGATTCACTGGTGTCAACATTAGCAAAGAATCAGTACAGGAGGTCTGGTTTTCACACCTGGCTGGTTCCTCAGGCTGATAGAGCTGTGCTCTTTTTTCAGCGAGCCCTTTGTAAAGACATCTGACTCCTGCCCCTCTTGGTAGGTCTTTTACAATCATGAGACTGTTAACACCATGGAGAAGGTAAGTCAAATCTTACCTTACTACTACTAGTGAAGGTTTCACCTCATAGCTGAAACCTCAGCTGGAGTAAATCAGCATTGTTTCCTGAACTTCCCTGAACCTCAGTTGTGCCAGCTGTGGAAGACTGAGCCTCTGTCTTTCAGCTGCCTCAAGGCAGAAAAGTCTTCTCCCACTTTTGGAAGCTCCTCATCTGAATTTCTCTGTGTGGCTGCAGGTGGGCTTTGTTCTTATGTACTTGTAGACCTTTGCTGTAATCCCATAATTGATCTTTGTAGTGGCCCTGATACCAGCCCTGTCATTTTAATTGGCAGTTAACACTTGTAATTTGTCCTGACTGTATCCTGCTGGCAATTAGCTCTTGTCACTGTGGTTCAGTTCCAAGTCCTTGATACCTGGTGTTAAGAGGTCCTAACACTGGCCTTCTTAAACTGCCCTTTGCTGTTTGTAATTTGACTGTCTATAACTTTGGACATGAGCCACTCTGCTCCGCCCTGATCTCAACCATACCCTAATCTCAACATTAACACTCCTTGTAATCTCCCTTTCACTGACCTCTGCAATCAATCCCTGTAACAGAGAATCATAACAGTAATTGAATGATAATCAGCAGAAGAAAGCACTGTAGCAGGGAGACATGCTGAAGCACAGGATTCAGAAAAACTGGGTTAACTTTTTAAAATCATGAAACCTTCAGATTAACCTTCTTGAATGCATGCAGGCAGTCTGTACTGGGTGTGTGCTTCTTCACATCTCTGTCCTTCAAGGCACCAAATAATTTCTGCAACGCAAAGAGAGAATAGAGAGTGTGGTGAGTTAAGAAATGACAAGAGGTTTCTAGGTTCTAAGTGTGCAGGGTGAGAGTGAGTTTTTCTGTAAGTACCATGTTGTTTCAGAGATAAGCCTGCAAGGCAGCAAACCCTTTGCTGACAAATGATTTCTCAAACCGTTAACGGGCTGAACATAGCTGAACATCTGGGGAAGACACCGGAGCAGCTGTTGCTGCTCTTTAACTTTCCCTCAGCTTTGCTTTTAACCAGAAAAGTGCTGGCAGAAGGCAACAAACAGGAAAAGTAGTGCTTCTCAGAGCAGTTGTATCCCTGCCCTGGACAGAGAAGTTGCACAGCCCTATGCATGAGATCACAGATCATGGCACAAGGGTATGTGCTTGCACCTGGCAGTTTTAATGAGAAGGAGACCTATGGCCCTCTAAGAGGCCTATAGACGTATGTGGCTGTTGGTCCTCCAGAAAATACCTGGTTTGTGGCTATTTGCTCTTTCCATGGTTAATCCATGTTGCAGTAGTAAGAGCAGGTAACTTGAGTGACCTCTGATGTCTTATATAGGAATGAAAGTTCTTCTGAAGGCAAATTGCTACAACTGAGATTTGAGCATGCTCCTTATGTAAGGGATACTCAAACAAGGAACTATCTTGTAGAACGCCTTTTTTGGATCTATGAACAGGAAAAGGTAAAGGCTAAACTTGTAACAGCTTGTACTTACTAGGAAAAATGTCACCAATGTTGGTAGCGAAGCAGAACACGGATGCTTTATTGTGGATGTTTTAGCATGGTTCTCCTGATGCTGTGAACTGAACAGAGGATTCAGAGACCCTGGGTTTAGTCCTGCTTATTGTGTGAGCTAAACTGAACCACACCACTTCTCTATATCCTGTTTCTTTGCTCTTTCTGCATCTTGTCTGTTCGTGGTGTGACAGATGTAACATATGGGCTCCTGAGCTCCAGCTGGGCTCTGAGTGCTATTGCAGTAGGTTTCGTACACTACAAGTAACGTGCTGACTAAGGATAGTGGAGTTATTTAATTTCTGACACGCGGTGAACAAATCAGGTTAGGAGATGGCTGAATATCTCCACATGTGAGTCATGTACTAATGATTTCTATAGGGTGGTCAAACACTGGAACAGGTTTCACAGAGAACTTGTGGGGTCTCCATTCATGGAGATACTTAAAAAACTGACTGGACACAGCCCTGAGCAACCTCCTCTTGTTGATCTTGGTTTGGACAGGATGGTTGAATAAGACAATCTCTGTAACTCCTATCCACCTCATCCAGTCAGTGATTTCATTCTGAAGTGCAAAAAGATCCTGAAGGTGGTTCTTCTTTTGGTACAGGCACTGTGGAACATGATCTTGAAGCTGTCTCCCAGTGACCTCCTGAAAGTCTTTTGATGAGGGGAGCTTGGCAGTGCTGCAAAGTTGTGAGTGTCTCTAGGGCCTGTAGGATGGTCCAGGAAGGATGCTGTACTTCAGAGAGGCCTTTGGGCTGTCTGCTAACAGCCATAGCTTTCCTCCCATCTGGGCTGTAGGCGCTGTGCTGTCTGGAGAGCAGCATAGTCTCTTATCCTATGTGGGTTTTTTGTTGGTTATTTTTTGTTTTGTTAGCAACTCTATGTATAGGTAATAGCAGCAACTGCTCTTTGGGAGACTTGTGTTACTCCCTTTAACTAAAATAACACAGCAGAGAATGCACCAGAGCAGGGAGGAGCCACACTGTTTCTCACGGGGGTTGTGGCTGCCAGCTCTGCACAGCTCCCACCACTGTCTCAGAGCAGTGGTGTGTTTTTCTTTCCTGATGTGTGTTGGTATTTCACTGTTTTTTCTGACAGAGATAAATGATTTCTTTAGATCTGAATAATAAGTAAGTAAAATCAAGATGCAGATTGAATTGGAAATTCTGACTTGAGTTCAGACATTGAAAATTCAGTTTGGAAAGTTTGTGTCAGTTTTGACTCACAAGGGTTGTAGTGGCATTTGTTAAAGGTTAGTGGCATTGTTTTGTTCTTTGGGCTTCTCATTCCTTCTAGACTGATTCAGCAAAAATAGGATTGAGAGCCAACTCAGCCATGCACTGAAGATGCAGCTGGAAATCAGAAATGGTCAGAAAGATCAGCCTGAAGGTCTGAGTTGTGAGGCTTCTCTAGGTAAAAGAGCAGCCTTTCTCTCCAGGATGTCATCAACTCTCTAGACTGGGAGCTGAGGCTTGAAGAAAAATGGTGACTTGTATGAGCTCACCATGTAATTGCAAGACTTGGCAGTATTTTCATCATCTGAGACTGTATCCAGAATATACCTGGTTTCTGTCTCCTTTCATTGCAAATTGTTGAAGCAGGTGCTGTATGTCATTACTGATCAGTGCAGAATGTAGTGCAGGGGACTTTGGCCTTCCTAGGAGCCCCTAGGCACTGAGATCATACTTTGTAATGAATAACAGCATATGGACACAGGGTGATCTCGGACAGGGTCTGATTGTGCTCTCTCCCTGTATCATGTCTGCGAGGTTTTTATATGAAATCAGTGAACTGCACTGATGTGTATTAGTGCAGTGTCTGGAGCATTGCTCCTGATTTACACCACTACAAAAGTGATCATAGACTAAGCAGGTGAAAATGTACATATTTGATGTAGACCTCTGCCGCCTTGGAGTGCTTTAGGAGTAACTTGCCAGTATATTTTTGTCTATAAAGTCTCTAGTTCTTCTGTGAAGAGGAAAGCAAATGTTGTTTCACAAGGAGAGTGCAATGTCTCTCTTGACAGAGGCAGCCTGTATAAATCTGTAGTAATAATACCAATAATAATTATTACTATTGGGTAATCTTCTGTTCAGGATTCTGACTGCACAGGCAGTTCCTCTGCATTTTGACAGCCTTGTGGCCAGCAAGAAAGCATTAAAAATGATGCAAGCATTTAGCATTTGTGAACTTAACTCTATAAACTTGATGGAGTGAAGAGAATCTTTTTGTTCTGTGCTGAGCTGAGAAATACTCTGGCACTCTGGACACCTGCCATCTTCCCCCTACTGCCTCTTTTATGTCCTGCTGTGAATCTGCAGTATCTTCTGCAGTGGCAGCATCTGGCAGGACTCCGGAGCCTTTACTCCTGTGACAGCTTTCTGTATTTGTACATCACCTTGTGTTACATGGCCCAAGTTCCTGTGCAAGGCTCCTTAGGGCTCCTGCAGCGAGCGTGATAAATAATGACAATAAAATATGTCAACAATGAACAACATGACCCTGTAAATCATTGACAGCTAGAGCAAGTGTTTCCTCTTTGGAAAATAGTCACTCTTATGTCTGTATTATTCTTTCATCTCTTTGTCTTTCCCAAGCTAACATTGGGCAGCAGCCATACAAACCCATGGGGTAAATATGCCAGAGCCCATCCACCTCTGATTGGAGGTGTTAGGGCGTTGGTAGATGTCAGTGCAGTCCCCTTGTCCCTAGGACACCCTCCTGTAACACTAAATGGGTGTATTATTCCTGTAATCACTCAGTAGGCATATTTCTGAGAATGAGATCTGAGCCAAGAGCAGAAATCTAATTCAGGATCTCAGACGATCTTTCTTTCTTCTAACTGGTGGCCTTGGGCTCAGAGTGACTGACTCACACAAGGAAATGAGTGTGACCTGTATGTTGCTACTGCTGTGTGTGCACGTAAGGGCAATTGAGTTGGTTGATATCTGATGAAATCACTGATGACTTTTTGGTGACCTCTGATGGAAAGGTCACATTTGAGACTAGGAGATTTTTTCTGCACAGAGGTCTGCCATAAACAACAGCACCTCATTTCCACATGCTGGCTCTGCAGGAAACAGCAGCAGTCCAGTGCTTTCAAACTTTCCTATATAAAACTTGGGGTTTGAACCTTTAGTCAGCTTAAATCGGTGCAGCTCCCTTGGAATCAATCACGTTGTCTCCACAAGTTGGTTCTTAAACAGTAGGCACTGAACACTGTGGGGTGCCCAGGTTTCCTATCCCATCCCCTGACTGGGTGTGCTACTGACACTAACTTTTGAGCAGCTGAACATTCTTAGTAGTAGGCAATGTACAATGAAGAATCAAACCTTTATTTTCAAGGCTTGAAAATGTTGGTCAGAGAACAACACAACATGCTCTCTTGTAGGTCCTGGGAACTAACACATCTGATTTGTCTGCAATTCAGTAACAAGTGAAGAGAGAGCTGGGTCACATATCATTTGTTTCAGCCCAAATACAACCACTGCTGTTTAGGAATAAAGTCAGTTGGAGAGATGAATTATAGGGTAAGACTGAAATCTATCCCTGCTGGCTGCCCAAAACAGGGATAATGTGCAAACTTGAAGGCTGTGGATCACACACTATGGCAAATAGGTGATGGTTAGGAATGTCAAACTCCTGAACTGGGGAGCTGACAAGGAGGCGGGGAGCCACACGGACCAGAACATATAACCTGCAGCCTATGGCCCCAGTGTTATCTTTCTTCACCAGTGAGCAGTCCTGCCCCTGTCTCTACTTGCCATAGAGCTGACCTGTCTTTCACTTGGAAACTTTCTAGTACTGACAGTATATTTGTGTATAAATACATTTTTTATTTTGGAGATGTCCTGCCAGTATTGTTTTCCACTGATCCCGCTGGGGCTTAATCCCTGCTCTCCCTCTGCTCTGTGGTCAGCCAGGATCCAGTTCTCCATACTGCTGTGTGGTATGTGATTATTGAGTTTGGGCTATTTGTTATATCTCAGGCTGCTCTCTGGTCCTCACTGAGGCTTCTCTCTGCTTGCATTGAAGTTAGGGAGGAGGTAAAGAAGAGTGTTAACAAGTTGATGATGACAAGGAATGAGCCCAGTGTTGAGGCAAAGGATTAGGCTCAGTTGGTTTCACAACTGCTGTAGTCATTGGTGTCAGGAAAGGGTTTGCTTAATTTCCTTATGTGTTTTGGGCTGCATCATCATATGTTACAGGCTGCTTAAAGTAGCATATGTGACTTTTCACCAGCTAAGAACTGGTCCTCACTTCATGCTGCCCTTCTGCACAACACTGCTGCCATTGTATATTCTTGTACTTGTCTGTACCTCCCTTTGCTGCCTAGGACAGATTGGCAGGAGTGGTTGTGTCTCCCTTTCCTACCTGGACACTGTGTAGAGTGAGCAATCACAAACCTCCAGTGGTGAAATGTGTTTTGAAGAGTCAGTGAATGGCTCTGGAAGGCCCCTTTCGCATCCTGCACTAACAAATTAAGTTCCTCATGCCATCAAAGTAAGATTGATAACTCCTCTGACATTTCATATTCAATATTCTGAATATTGAGAGGTGTGGGTTTCCCTTGAGATACCAATCTTTCTGCTTCTTTCCCCTTTATCTCCAGAGAGCCTGCTGGGAGACTGAGGGGGGTAGAGTGGGGGGAAAGAAATATAAAAGACTTGGGATGGGGAAACGGAGAAAAATGACACAGAGGAGCTTTTTCCTTTTTTGACTTCATCAGCAGTGTCTCTCATTTCAGAGCCTGGCAAATGGAATTGTACTGCTCAGGCACGATGAATGATCCTGTTTCCTTACCCCTCCGCCCCAGGAGGGTCATTAAAATGGCTTCAAAACTAAAAAAAAAAAAAAATCCTGTTTTTATGGACACTGGAATCTGTGATCTGTTTCAGTTGAGAACTTTGGAGAGGTCAGAGTTGAGAGGAGGTGAGGGAGAGAGAAATAAAGGGAGCTCAACAACCTGAAGCAGACTTTTTGTTTTTAATTTGCCATGAATAGGCAATTCAGGTATTTCTCTATCCAGGTACCCAAGGGTTGCTTAGAGAATGGGAAACAGAAAAAAACAATAGTTTCTGATTGCAATTCTCCCATCCCTACTCCTTCTCTCTATTTGAGGCTGTGAAAGGAAAAAGTAGTGGTACCTGAAGCAATTTTGGATACCCAGAAATGCAGTTCTGGACACATCTTTGCCAGGTGGGATTTGTCCTAACTCAGTTCCCCCTAAAGAGGTTAGCCCAGATTGGTTTTCTGATCCAGCTTTTTAGATGGTAAATGAAGGATCTTAAATGCTGCTTTGTAATACTGTTTTCTGACCATTATGCCTGGAAAGGAAATAGTCTGCAATTTCTGCTGTAGCATATTAATGTCTCAGCTGATGTCACCCTCTATGACCTCTGTGTCTCATCAAATCCACCTCAGCCAGAGCACAGGTGACAAAGCCTCATGTTACCTTGCTCTGTCTCATCTGCTACCTCAGCCAGTCAGATGAGGTGGTCTAAATTCCAGCTAGTCAGGCTGGAACAGGTGGACAGGTGTTTTTTAAGTTTTTTAATTTCCCAAAGGAAATGTGTGTGTAGCAATGAAATTTAGCCTGGCTGCATCTGGTTGTGGTACTATTTCAGTCCATGTTGTGCCTGTGGATTCATGGTGCATTATTAAAGGGACCCTGTGACATTGAAGTCTGTGATAGGCTTGTCTCCAAGTTGCTGCCTGTCCCCCAAAGGCCCCACACAGGTGCATATGCTGGCAGTCCAGAGGGCAAGCCTGTGAGCAGGGAAACAGGCAGCCATGGCAATGACATCCTGGGGCAAGAAGTGCTCTGTCGGCAGCTTAGTTTTCTTGGTGAGAGTTTCCAGTGCCACAGGCGAAAAACTGCATGGTGCACTGTCTCCGATGCTGCTGAGAGTTGTTCTACAGGTGTGCTACAACTGGCTTGGCTTGTGGTGGCTTGGGGGTGGCCTATCCCTGTAGCATAAAAGAAATATGTTGTCCAGTGAAGGGGGTGGATTGCAGCCTCTTGTGCAAGAACAAACTCTCTCTGCAGGCTATAGCCCTGAGCAGACATTCTTTGCTCACTCACAGTAATTCACCATCTCTCAAGGGACCCATTGAGCTTATTTAACAAAGGTCAGCTAAATTTTCTAGTATCCTGCTGTGAAAGCAGGATTAACAGAAATCTTATTTATCCTTTGTGTCCAGCTACTTGACTGTTTCACTTCAAACTGCCATGCTGGCATAAGTCTGAATTTGGTGTGGTTGTGGTGGGTAAAATCTTAAAGCACCCACTGCATGATGACTTGCAAGGGGTTGCCCCTGTACCATGAGGGCTTGGTTTGCTTCTTCACTTTCCCTGGCCTAGCTTTCCATGGCTGAGGCTCTCTACGTTTTGAGTCACTCACGTTTTTCATCAGTTTGTGCAATTATAGGCAATTTGGGCCATTCTGAGCTTAAAGAGGACTTGCTTTCAGATTCACTAGAAGCAATTGTGGCTTGCTGTGTGTGGTTTCTGCTTGAGGGATGTTCCATGAATTGAGTTTGTCTGTTCTGTTTCCATTGCTGCTCGTCATGGCCTGATGGCCCCATCTCAGCTGGGGTCTGTGGTGGTGGGTGCTGTGTGAAGCAGAAGGGGAAACAACAGCTGCTCTGAAGGCTGTGCACTCTAAAAGGACATGGCTGCCAGGTTTGCAAAGAGGGTTCTGTCTTTCTCAAGCAGGGGTCTGTTACTGCCTCTTCCTGCTCACTCCTATAAGATATCTAATTTACCTCTCCCTTTCTCTTTCTTTTATTGTGCTGTTGAATCTGTGTATCCCACTTCTGGGATTTCCCTAGTTACACCAGCAAACAGCATGTGTTTCTAGCTTGTGGTGTGCAAGGTCTATCCCTCATCCCTCCTGCCCCAAATTTTGCTGTTGCCCCTGTTAGCAGGTGCTGGAGCACTGAACCAGTCTGCAGCCTTACTGGCACACCACCTGCCTCACCAGCCATGTTACAGTAGCTTCTTTGGGTAGTTGAGGAGAAGTAACCACCAAAAGCCTGAGGAGCTTTTGCAACTTCCCCAGGACAAGGTCAGGGAGCTTGTAGCAGACCTGAATTCCTGTTCTTCCAGGTAACAGCGGTGTCTCAAGCACACCCTTCCCTTCACAGCAACGGGTTCAGCCTTTAACTACAGATGCCTAAATGGTTTGTGGAGCAGATGTAGAAGGCAGAGTGGGTTGTGGATGTCAAGGCAAAGCAAAGGGAGACAACAGTGAGGGCTGAGAGAGTCTCCCACCTCTTTGCAGTTGAGACTGGAACAACTCCATCCTTCCCAGACTTCTACCTGAAGCCCCTGAGTGAGTGTAGCAGTAGCTGTCTGTTCTGCTGATATGAATTAAAAGTAACATGGCAAATGGTGTTTTCTAGCTGCTGTAATTATCACTTGATAAGGAAACAAGCAGCTGCCTTTGACACAGCTCTGATCAGCTGTTTTGGACAGGAAGGGCAATTGCAACTTCATGTCTTGGGTTTCCTTTTGTTGATTTGCCATGATACTCAAAGCAAGTGAGGCTGGGCACCATGAAAACCTGATCCTGGCACAGAAAAGAGCTGGATGGGGAGTCAAACTCCTGCCTTTAGGGAGAGTCCAAGCACTGATCACTTCCAAAGTTAGATTTCAGTCTAGTCTTCAACTCTGGGACCAATTCCTGCTTTAAATAGACATCAATAATGTTTCTACCACAGAGGAAGGAATAAAGCTTTTCTTCTGAATTTCCACCTGTTTCCACCTGCCTTTAAAAGTAAATCAATCTGTGTGTCTGGGGCTCAAGGTCCCTGGACTCGTCTAGACCATGAGATACTGTGTAGGTTCTGAGCCAGATGTGCTTTGCCTATTAAAGGAAGAGGCTTCAGGTGGATATCACCCTTGTCTCAGGTCCTGCTGGTATGTCACAAGTGGTGCCTGGGCTAAATGTAAAAACCTGACTTGCTGTGACTTTTGGTAACCAAGTATGTTCTGTGCACTTTTACCCTTGTCAACCATTCTATTTCTCCTCCAGTGCTCTCCCATCCTCCCTCTATACAGGTGACTCATGTCATGTAAGGTCTTATTTTCAAGCTGGACTGTTCTAAGGGTGTGTGTTGTCTGGAGGCTCAGGTTGTATGACAATATGATGGTCTGGTTCCATCACAGTGGAAGTTAGGTTCTGAGCAAGAGATACTGTTGTTTCTTGGCCTTTGGCCTGCCACAGCCATGGCTTCTCCTTCCTATCATCTCACATACCTCCTTCAAAAGATCACAAGTGTTCTGAAAAACACTTCCCTCAGGAGAGGAAAGATGAGGGAGATGAGGAAAATGCAGCTTTGAAGATACAACACAGATTCCACTATCCATTGATCTAATGTTTGGCTAGAGTGGACACAGACTGAAGTGCATGTTGTCTGAAAAGGCAGGCAAAATACTGTGTACTTGCCTCTCTCCAGACACTTGGTCAGGATGACTTTTGCTTGGTGAAGGATATCAGATTTCTGGGGTGGGCAGGAACTGCCTGGGTTTTGGAATCCAGTCTCCTTAGTGACAGTGTCAGTCTGTGGGTCAGATGTATAGCCCATAAGGGGCTGCAGAAGTCTGTCTGTATGCCCTGACTGCTCACAGACCCTTCCCCAATTCTTTATGAAGCTTACAGGCTTGAAGCCACAGTGATGACAGCAAGAAAGATCAAAGATTGGGCCATGCATCTAGTGGGTAAAAACACCTTGAAGTTTCCAGGCCATACTTCACTCTGCAGAATAAAGTGAAAGTATCCCTCCAGCCCCAGCAAAGGTGGCCTAAAAAATGTAAGTAGTATGTGGATATAAATCATCACCAGCCTCACCTTCTTCACTGATCTTCCTTATCTGTTCCAAGCCTCCCTGCCAGTGTAGGGAATCCCAGACCTGGACAGGGAACCAGCACGCTGCAAGAGCTGTGGGGGGCTTTAAAGTAAGAGATGGTAATCTACCTTTCTGTGTGCAGTCTTTCCTGTGGGATGAGTTAGTCTGTTTCATGGCTCAAGCTGGGATGCCTCCTGCAGCCCATACACTGCCTTCATCTGTCCAGCAACAAGGGAAAGGAAATGCTTGCACAGCACTAGGAAAGAGAGGAAGCCAAAGGAAAAACAAAAGGGAGAATACAAGACAGAAGGAATTTTTTTCCCCCTTTCCCTTTTTTTATTCTTCCTATGCTCTGCCTGTTTCTGTCAGAGCCGCTGGAAATTGTTACCGACAGATCGAGTGTCTTCCAGTTTCTGTGTCAGGGAGTTTTGCCGATTCTATGAACCATGCAAAAGAGGGGTCAGGCAAGAGAAGGAGAGAGCAAGAGAATGACCAATTCAGCAGAGCTCTGGCTTTATCACTGATCTGGTCAGGTTCACTGGGTTTTAACTCCATGAGCCAGTCAGGCTTAGAAACTCACACCTTTGTTATCACCTTTCAAGAGGAGGGAGCGGGGCCGTGTGAATTCTCTGGGGTCATCAAGAGAGGCAGGCCAGAGATCATCTGTAGCAGAAGCTGCCTCGCCCTCACTCTCCACAATATGCCAGACACTTGGATACTCTCTGTCAAGATTTATCACTATTTATTACTTCACAGATCAGAGTGGGGACAGAGGCAGGTTGGAGAAGGTTTTGGATCCTGCTAGGCCCTACTGTCATGGCTTAGGGCAGGGAGGACCAAGAAGAAATCAAACCTTGTCAGTGCTGGCTATGATTGCTGTTTGTGTCCAGGTCAGAACAGAGCCCTCAGATCATGGCAGTACTTATGGTTTTGACTTGTGTTCTTGTGGTGGGAATAGAGGCTGTATCTGTACAGTTCTAAAAGGACAGACCCCTTCCTGACTGTCCCTCTAAATGCCTTGTGTGCAGCCTGCATTTAGGTTGCCCAAGGTCCCTATACCCAAAAGGATGGGATGCAGGCTATGCACTGCCAAGGAGGGACCTTGGAGTGTTGTACCTGACTGTATGACCTTATCCAAGGATGTTAATGCTCACCATTGCTCTGGCTGCATGTGAAGATTATTCTGGACCTAACAGTACTGTCAGTCATGCTAAAAGTGGCAACGGAAAGGTAAATGACAGTCACTGGGAGGATCAGGCTAAACAGACATCCCAGACTGGTGTAAGAAACTGGGAAAATATAATTGAAAATTTTATTGAAACCTTTTCTGGGAACAAAAATCAGAAACAGGAAGTGTTACAGCAGTGAGATGCTTGGGCAATTTTTTCTTCTAGAAGCTGGAACCTGGTAGGTGTGACAAATGGACTGTCTTGTGGGGAACATATTATTGCAATGGAAAGTCACTTTTCTGGAAGCTTAGGCCTGAGTGAGCTTGAATGGAGGTTTTGGAGGTCTTTACTTAGTTGTAATAAAGTCTCTGCTGGTCCAGATTAGCTCATTAAATCTGAGTATCTTGCTTCCCCTCACTGCTAAAGTTTTGTTCTGACATGTTACTGGTAACATTGGTGCTGAATGTGCAGGCTCTGAAAAAAGGTCTCTGCCTGCAGAAGTAGGTTCTGTATTATCCCAACTACCACCAGAGTGGAGGTATAGAAGCTGACAGCATTGCTCAGTGAAAGAGAGGAGAGCTGTATGCTACTGGGCCTTTGGGATTTTGTTCATTTCCTGGCTGACAGGGACCACTAAGCTGTTTGAGTGCCTCTGTTTTCCTTTCCAGAAGGGGTTTGCTATGACCCCTCTGCTCCAGAGAGGCTACAAGAAATGTTCTACTCCTGCAATGAACGTTGGGCTACCAGCTCAGGCAGGACGTCCCCAAGGGGCCCTCTGAAGCATGTGCTGAGGAGCTGAGATCTCCCCAGCACTGCAGTGCTCTGCATAACTGTTTAGCTGTCCAAGCAGTCAGGCTGAGCAAGCAGCCAGTGCCAGCTCTAGGGACAGTGACATTAGGGAATGATGTGCACATTTTGGTGGTGGCTTTGGCAAGGACAGTGCTGAATGTGGAGATTCCAGAGGACATGTACAAATAGCAGTGGGGCTGGTGCTCCTTTGCAGGCCAATGGGAACCGGTCTTCCTGCTGATCACTGGCCTGTGCTATTCCATCACCTTGCAGAGAATGCAAGATGTTGGCTGGGTGTAAGTCAGTTAAAAAAAAAAAAAAAATTGTGTTCTTCAGCAAGAGGTTCCTGGAGTTTGAAAAGTGGAGGGAGATTGAGGGTAATGTCAGCTGACCTTGTTTTCACCACCAACAGAAGGCTTAGAAGGATGTGAGGCATCTGTGTGTGTGTGCTGGAGCTGTAGGGGGGCTGCTGCTGCATCCTGTGGTGGTAGAGAGGCCAGGGCACGTGGTAGGTTTTGTACAGTGGGCACAAAACTTTCCCTTGCCCAAAGAATGAACAGTCTGAGGTGGCATGGGGTTGCTGACAGAGGTGTCATTGAATGCCTAGGAGAAATGTGAGTGTATGCTGAGCTGAGTGCCAAAATTGAGCAACTAGAGATCACCTCCTGAAAAGACATCTATAGCTCCTCAGCTCCCTCCCTCAGGGCAGCACAGTATCTATGAAGGATATGGGAATCAAGGGAGTGATGGTGGTGGTGCTCATAAAAACTTCAAACGGATCTTACCTGCAGTGCAGAGGGGAAGTGATAGCTGGTGTTTCTGCTTTCCCTGAGTAAGTTTGCTTTATTGCTTCTGACATGGTGGCAACAAGGAAGGAATATGCTGGGTGCTGGTAGGCAAGGATTCTTGGAAATGTTATTGCTGAGATAGGTTATAATTTCAGCTCAGGGTGGGATGTTACTGCTCTAGGTACTGTACAGCTGAACAGCAGTCTGGATCCTGTACTGTAGAGCTCTTGAGCAGAAAAGTGGGGGAAAAAAGATACAGCAGAGTGGGTGTGATTTGGTCCAGGTCAGTAACACAGTTTGGAAACAGTCCCAGACCTTCTGACTCTCTTCTTTCTTCAGGTTCATCTCCCTTGGTGATTAGTCACTCAGCTGTAGCTGGTTTAGAGTATCCTGTACCAGGATCCCCAATGAGGAACTGTAGCTTTGTGTGTTCTTAGATTGTGTCATTGAATAGAAGTTAACTGCATTATGTGTGAGAGTAGTGGCCTAAAATATCATCAGGAAGCGTAGTGGTGGTGGGTTGTCTGCCCATCTGAATCTTTTTTCTCCAGTTCTGTTTCTTTTGCCTTCACATTCCTTAAAACACCCCAGAAGATGACAGACTAATATTTCTTGCTAAAGGAAAGACTGTAGAGTTTTTGGAAGGGGTCTTTGACTTATCTCTGGCATTGGCTAGGCTGGCCACTGGCAGCAGGAAAAAAGAGGTGGGTTCACTACTTGGAAGGGAAAGAAGCAAGTGTTTGAGTGTGTTGTTAAATCCTCTGAGGATCTGTGACCCAGGCTTAGAGAAATTTCAGGCAGTTTGTTCCTCTTCCTGCAGGGATGTCACCCTTGCTGTGGACTACTTTGATGGCTTCTGTGGTGCTGACACCCAATTGTACTGCAGTTTCAAAGGTGTCAAATATCCCGGCTACTGAATATGTAGGAACTGTGGAGACAGCTCTTGAATTTGGCTAGTTGTGGGCGGCACCAAGATTAATTTGATGAGTAAAGGGTCCTTTAATTTTGATTCTTGTTTCGGAACAGCTAGCATTCTATTTTCCAGCTTTTTCTTCACCATGAGTACAGCACAAAGTGAAAACTGAGGTTTTAGTTTACTCACTTGTCTTCAGTGCTCTTTGTGATGATTGTATGTGAGATCTGGTAACTCCACAGGGAAAAAGAGACTGTGTCAGCAAACATCCCAAACCAGACAAACCTTAAGGAATTGAGATTCAGTGCAAAGCAGATAGATGCCTGTTCAATTCCATTGTGATCAGCTGTGTATTTCATTTGCTTTCTTTTCACATGCTGATGCTCTTTTTTCATGGGGTTGCCCAAAAATTTCAACTGGATTTGATTTTAGAAATGCAGGCTTGGGATTTCAGAAGGTACTGGTGAGCAATACAAGGAGCAAGGAGACAAGCAGCCTTTGGTGAGAGTCACCCAAGTATGGGTACTGAAGGTGGCTCTCAAGGCTCTTCTGAGTGTGAGATCATGAGCAACAGTGACATTGTGCATGGAAAAGGTGCATGTGGATGGACTACAGTCTGAACCAGCTCTAAAAGGTCTGGAAGGAGTGTGTGCAGAGCTGTTATGAAGAGGAGAGGGAGAGACCTATGGTCAGTACTTATAAGCTGGGGGAACTTTTATTATATGGGCATTGCAATTAGCAGAGGGGGTGTTTGTCCGGAAAGTGTGTGTGAGAGGAGGGGGGAGTCAGGGAGGGGAGAGAGCTGGCGGTGATGGGAAGGAAGGGAGGGTGCCCTGACCTCTCCTCATAGCCCTGACTGTGTCCCCATCTGAAGGTCTGGCATATCCACTCTCACTACTTAATGATAGTGACATTACCCATCCGCCCAGCATCGCGGGGCTTTTGTCTTCATTCAGGCAGAAATGAAGTTCTCCTGGGCGCACTTATCAATCACTGCAAAGCTCCAGCTGTTCCGGAGCCTTTGGATCGACTTCAACAGCCGTGCTTACAAATTGTCTCTGAATAGCACCGAGCTGAGACCCTCTTTTTTGTCATTGTCTTCCAACAAATGTTTTTTTTCGGCAGCCTTTCGCAGACGTTGCCGGCTGCCTTCTGCCGTGGTGATTGAAAACAGGCCTGTTTTGCATTCTCCTGTCGGAGTCCTGGGTTCAGGGAGCTGTCCCTGAGTGCCACTCCAGCGAGTGTCGTGCCAAAGACAATTACATGCATAGTTTTGCTGATTGCATTAAAATCATTAGAATGAAAGATTCTGAAATCGTACATTAAGGGGGGAAATTAGAAAAAGCTTCAGAGACAGACAGCAACGTCCCCAAAGTGAGGGCAATACAATTAGCTCAAATTGTGTTACATACACACAGACTAGGAGTAGCTCCTGTAACAAATGACCTTATTATTGCTGCTCCCTCTCTCCCTCCATTCCTTTTTCTCTCCTTCACTCCCTTCTCATTCCATTTTCCCTTTTCTTTCCTCTGAAACTTCTTTGGACAGCATCACTGTTATTAGTCTTTCCTTCACCTTTCTCCCTTTCATTTGTCTTCAGGAGTGCCTGGGAAAAGCCAGTCGTGGGATCCCAGGAATGTAGTACTTGGCTTTCAGAGCTGCTTTGTAGGCCATTTAAGAGGAAGTGAGCAAGTACAAACTCCAGAAGTTAATTTTCAGCTGAGCAAGAAACTTTGCTCTCCTGGGGAACAAGGAAGTACATGACTCCCAAAGCTTTATGTGTGCACCAGCCATCAAGAAGATCAAAGCATTCAGTTGTCTAGCTATATTCTGTATCCAATGCCAAGAAAGAGACCAGTAACTATGCCTGGGGTGGGAAATGTTCCTGCATACCACAAGTACCAGCGTGGCAGGAGGTGCAGAAAGGTTAATTCTTGAAGGGAGAGTGATTCTTTTCCAGTATGAATTCTTGGTTCTTGGAACAAAAAAAAAAAAAAAAAAATCACATTATGCCAGGGCTTATGGGCCAGCCCCTTTGTCATCCTGTAACCATGCTAACGGAGAGCAGTTGGCCACCTGTGAGTGCTTACCTGTGCCAGCCAGGGACTGAAATCCCTCTTCCTCAGCTGATAGTCAATGTCTTAACTGGAAAAGCAGTTGTGTCACTCTGCACTGTGACACTGTACAGCTTCTCTGCTGGGACTTGTGGTAGTTGTGGTAGAGGCTGTGTACAAGCTTGCAGCAACCTGTGTCAGCTATGCCATGCATCAGCTTGCCCTGCTTTGCTGCTGGTACTTTCGCTCACATATGATCTCTGTGTCCTGCTATAACATTATTCACTGTAGACCTTGTCTTTGCATCCACTCGTTGCTTCCAAAGAGCTGGGATGTACTCTGCAGGTTCTGTTGAAATGCACACTGGGGCATGGAGCACAATGGTATTCATGTGGCACTGAAGCAGCACCACTGGTCCAGGTTCTGCCTTCTACTTTGCTATTTTCACTGCTCAGTGGCATCCTGGGCTGTACTCAGCTGGCCTAAATTCTGCCAACATTTCTGTACCAGGCTCCTATCAACTGATTTTGGGTTTTCAGAGGAGTTGATGTCAGTAGGCACCTCTGCACTAAGGGATCTGAAGACATCTATGCAGTGTCTTGGGTATTATTGCCATCAGGGTGGGTTTTCCTGCTGTCCCCGTGTACGCCTGGCTTTAGGCTTCAGTTCTGCTCTCTGACATGTAGGGTATTATCTCTCTTCTTGGTTCATACTCTAGCCCAGGATCTTGTTCCTGACAACTGCTGGGGCAGACTTAGAGGAAAACTGTAACAAAAGGGAAAGCAGCCCTAATACTACCCTGATGTATTTAAATGCTTGGAGCAATCTGTGTCTCAGGGATACCTCAACCCAAGGTGGTGTCTTTGTATTACTAATGTGTTAATAATAGTCATTCAAAGCACTGTACATTGTCAAGGCACAGTATAAATGTCACGTAAGGTGTGCCCACTTCTCTTAAAAGATTACAATCTTAGATTAGACATGACAAAGAGGGAAATAGGTAAATGTAAAGGTTTATGGGGAGGAGGAAGCAGAGTAGGTTGGTGAGATAATGGGTCAGGGACCACAGTATGTATGAAAAACAGTAATAAGGGGAAGATGAAAGTAAGAGAGGGGAAAGATATAAGGGAGCAGAGGACATATCAGCAGAGAGAAGCTGGTGAAAGATTTAAGTTACTTTACTAATGTGAGTCAAAAGTGTGACTGGACTATGTAGGACAAGTGGAGGAGCCCAGGAGGTGAGATGGGGGGTTGTGAAAAAGAGAATGGATTTCTTATGGTAGGGCAGCAGAAACTGGAAACAAATGTGATGGAGGTAGAGAAACCAGGCAGCAGAGAAAATCAAGCTAAAAAGACCTGTTACAGACAGAGGAAATGAAGTGCTGGGTTTAGTGGCTTTCAGGAGGAGAGGAGTATATATTGTAGATAAAGAGAATTGGATGTTGAAAAGCAGAGATACAGACTTGAACAGTATGAAGAGAGTAAAGTGAGAGAAGGGGAACAGGTGAGGGTGGGGAGAGGAAAGAAGTCTGGCTTGCTCAAAAGTCCAAAGGGAATCTGGAGATGCTAAGTAGAGAAACAAAGTGAGCCCACAGATGACCTTAAAAACAGAGAAGTAGGATGCTAGGAAAGTGCAAATCTTCAAGGATATATCAGCAGCCAAAACTCCTCTCAGTAGAACAAGACCTGACTGGAGACAGCTGTCCCTTATGGGGATTTCCACTGCTTTTGTTTCAACTCAATTCACAGGAGGAACAACTAAGAGTCAGTGGGATTTGTCTCAGTTACTTCAACTCCCTTTGAAGCACTTTTCTCCTTACCTCCTGTTGTGACCAGCTCTGTCCTTTCTTCCTAGCAACTGTTGGGTTGTAATGGATGTTGTCAAATTTTGGCATCACAAATACCAGCAGACCCCTTTGCCTGTTGGAGGTGTTGCCTTAGGTTTTAACCCTTATATTTTTCAAATTCTGTATTGGCTAGCATGTATGCTTAATAGCTCGTTAGTTGCTGTTCTCTATAGACATAACAGTGCCTCTCTGGACTTGCTCTTCCAGGACACTTAGACTGCCCAGACCCAAGCTTCTTGGGGGG
>VZRZ01002431.1:2304700-2373300 GCA_013398175.1 Climacteris rufus | reverse complement strand
GGGGCGCGGCGGGGAGAGAGCTAAGGGAGCTAGGGGGAAATTGCAAAGTTTTAATTGAAATTTTAATTGAATTTATGCTGATACGCAAATGGACCAAACCTATAAAGGTGTGGAGAACTCGTGACTCATCGTCCATTTTGGGTGATGCCCCTGGTGGGGGGGCTTTGTCTGCCCTAAATGTACCTTTGAAGGCCTTTCGAATAAATACCCACCTTTTATTCCCTTACTCCTGACTAGTCTCAGTTTTTGGGCTAGCCTTCTTAGGCAAAAGTGGTGAAGACTTACCTTGGGTCTTCCAGAGCATGGTAGGACACATTCATTCACAGTAGCCTCTCCCTGCAGGTTGGAGAGTCATGTGCAAGCAGTTTACTTGTAGATGTCATGTCTAAAAATTGTCAGGTTGTGGTGTTGAACCTCTGAGGGAAAGCAGCAGAAAAATCCAGTTGTATGGATGTAAGGTATTTGAGACTCAGATACTAGCTTCCAAGACAATTAATATTCAGCAAATAATACAAAGCAGAACATTGAGAGCAGTGCCATCAGAAGATGCTCTTTGACTCTTCTCCACTGTCTGGCCTATGTCTTCTCTGTACTCTTATCACAATGTGCTCTCCAAATTCAGAGATCCTATCTTGCTCTCATCCAGTGCAGACAGGTTTTGTTGAATTTTCCGAGACAATACATATCTTTGTATAAGACACCTTCTTTCCAGAAACATGAGAGAAGATCTGAAAAGATCAGTCTTCCAGGGCAGAGTTAGCCTGTCTGCACAGCTGTCTTTTCTGCCAGAGATCCCACTGCTGCTTTTAATATGGCTTGTGAAGGTGGCCGACCCCTTGTTTGCTTAGAGTTGAGGTGCAAGTGTGGAAGGGCATGGACTGGAGTGCACTGGGGCCAACAAGGACCTGACTTGATCATCTTCAACAGGCTTTGGATCAGACCTTTAGTGACTGTTTGCATGTGAGCTGGTGTGAGTAGCTTGAGAAGGGATGTGGTCTATGGCAGGATCATTGCAGAGAAAGGATGGTGCTTTACTGGGGGTGGAAAATGGAATTGTCACCGTGGAATGAATGAATTGTACAGTTTCTCTTTTGTAACCCAGGGAATAATTAAGATAGATGGGTAGATGAATTAGCTGTCCTGCAAGGTCAAAAGTGGATTGCCTTATTACTCTATTATTTCACTGTTGTGGAACTATCACCACTAACGCCTTTTTCATGATATTTTGTACATCGCACCAAAAAAAAAAAAAAGGCAAAAAAGAAAAAAGGGGGGGAGATACAAATTGATCGTTTGCTGGTGAAATCAGTCTTCGTCATCGCCAGCAGTGCTTGGATTAATGGGATTGAAGGCTGCTGGAGGTTCAGCCAGAGAGACGGGCGGAAAAACAAGAGAAATTGGTTTGCACCCCTGGGAATGGAATTGATGTGACTTGCACAGAGCTGCTGCAGCAGTGGTGGCTGCTATACTGTGATGCTGTTTTTTAAAAAAACACAAAAGGGAGACGGGAGAACAAAATAAATCCCTAGCTGAAATACTGGCTTGTTACAAACATGGATGATAATCTTCTGGTGTGTTTGGGAGGTTCAGGAGAGTACATTTGCTAGAAGTCTTTAGGAAAAAATAGAGCACAGTCTTTGCAAAACTCAGCTGCTTTCTGGTAGCCTTCTGCTATTTCTGTGGGGCTTTAAAGATGAGGTTTGGGACAAGCATTGGAAGCTGGACGTTACTTCCATTACTGGCAAATACTCTCAAATCTACATAGCTGGCCATAGAGGTCTTCCTAATGGGTAAAGACCATTATGTGGTCTTTAATAGAAGTAGAGGACACCAATGATAGACATGGTTGTAGAATGACAGAACCAGGGACATGATGATTTACATCATTGTGTTGTTGGCCTGACAGTCACAGAAATAAATATGGTGGAGTGGAAAACCTGTAGTTAGTCTTCCCCTTTCTAGTGCCAAGAGGTGACTTAAAGATGCTTGTTTGCTTCTGATTTTTTTTTGCTTGAATTCTAGTAAAAAAGGATTTTGAGAGGTCTGAACTTCTGAAGGGGAGACAGCTAATTTGCTCACAAGAAGTCCTGCTTATGCTTGGAATTGTGCTTATAGTTGATCACATTTTCCTCAAACATCATGAGCAACAGCAGAGGGAACCCATGTCCACATGCAGCCAGCGTCAAGGCTCTTCCCTGTGGACATGCACTCTCTCTGTGTTTGCCCAATGTTAGCAGGTGATGGTCCAGGGTAGATGCAACACAAAACTCTGAAGTGCTGAAGTTCATGCTATGCTTCACTAGTCTTAAGCAGCAGCATGCATAGCATTTATCTGATCAGTTTAAAAGCAGTGCTATTAAAAATGGCTTTCCAAATGTGGGGCTGGATCTGAGGAAGATGAAGTCAACACAAGAGTGTTTTGTGGGAACTAGAGATCCAGCAGATTGCTTCCTCAGAAATATTTTCCTTTTATCCTGCTACCATTCGGTCAACAGCGATGCCAGTTTTGAGGAAATCTAGCAGTGAGATTATGAGAGGGAAACCCAGATTATTTCTGAGACCTTTTGCATGTGGTTGAAGATTGAAGATACCACAGTGCACAGCTGTGTCCTGTCCATGGGGAAACTGTGACTGGATGTGGTTTTTCAACTCGTGACTGGCTCTGGCTCAGCATTTGCCATAAATGAGACTATCCACAATGTAATAGTGTGTAGGGCAAATTTCCTCTTTGCTTTACTTCTCCTTGGTTCCTGGGCTACACTGTTGATTATGGGAGATGAGGTTTTGAAATTGGCTATGAATTCTAGGCCATTTATATGTCTTTTACTCTTGGAGACCCCTTCCCTACTGATGTTTAAATTAATTTTTTTTCCAGATTTATAAATCCAGAATAGCACAAAAATAGAATGGAGACTTCTAAGATATAATATAGCTGTGAGTTGTTTTCATCTCAAAGACACGTTAATTCTGAAGTCTAAAGAGGACAGTTTTTATCTCAGACAACTGGTGGATGATGTTTGGACAGGGCTTTGGTGGAAAGCCTGACCTTCCCATCCAATATGTCACTTGACAAAGGAAGAATTAAAAAAGAATCCACCAAGTGGAGTCTGCATCCCAAAAATTGTCCCAGCATCTTTTACTCTGTTTCCTTCTGTACTTAATGCACAGATAGAAAAGACTAGAGGGGAACTGGGAAACTCCTTTTTCAGCACTCTGAACAGTACAGAAGCAAGACCTTGATGCAAAACATTACGGTGTTTGCATCAGGCAACTGGCTCTGAAGATAGTCAGGGTGAGCTGAGCCTATTTACTAGCAGGAAGAACAGCTGCTGCACAGGGCCACTGCTGTTTTCTGCTCTCAGATCTGCACTGTGGATCTTGCCTTCTGCTTTCCTGATGAGAGGTCCTTGCACGTCTGAGGGGGCAGGTCTGTCTCTCAGAGCATACTTTCTGAACTATGAGTTTCTGTGCTGGGTAAAGAAATTCTTTAACCCTTGTGTGCTTTAGATGAGCCTCTTATTTTTGCCAATCTGACTTGCATGTAGGATTTTTCCAGAGCATCCATTACTCTTGGTTTTAGCCCAAACCACCTTTTCTCTTCCTGCCTTACACAAGACAAAATGCTGAAGGATTTCTGAGCTACAGCTGTAGCTTGTAGTTGTAACTACAGCTAACGCAAAAGTGAAACCAGCGAGGAAGATCTGCCACATGATGTGAGACTGGGTCCCAGCTCAGAGATCTTGGTCCTTGTGATCAGAAATAAGGAGGCATATAAATTTGATGGATGGTTACCTAACTGTTAGGCTATGTTACCTACCCTGCTCCATGGTGTTATGGACTGACATCTGCCAGGAAAGAAAAGCTGTGCTCCAGCACTGCAGGTCCATGGGACTGTGATGTGACCTGGGCAAACCACTACTATGAGCTTCTACTGTGCCCTTTACTACAGGTACCTACAAGGTGGATTGGCCACTTCTGGAGAATTCCCCACTGTCAATGTCCTTATCTCTGCTTTATTTTGGGTGATGAAAGAAGACAGTTGGTTTGTCTCCCAAATGAGGAACTGATGTGTTGGCATGACGTGGGTCTCTGTGTGCCTTTGGTGTGCAATTATGAACACCAGAGGAAGGGTTTTGAGACAGCTCTGTAAGTGCTTCACATACAGTTCCACATATGTAGCAAAATAGAGGAGTAATTCCCATTACTGGTTTTGTAGCTCTGATGTGTGATTCCTTCTTTTGTCCTTTACCACTGACTCTGTGGTAATGACTGCCATCATTGGTAAATTGTGTTTTGGCTGAAAACTACATTTTTAACTAATAACAGATGCAGGGAAACTTTAAATGTTTTTTTTCTCTAACATTTAGATGCAAAATAAACTTTGATTTTTCTTGTTACATTGGGTTATTTTGAGCTTTAAGTGCAACTTTAAAGAGTTGTAGAAAGAAAGAGTTAATATCAAATTGCAAGGACTAGCTTGGATTAAAATTGTGCATTGTGGTTGCTCTGAAACACTTCATTTTTTTCATTTTGCTCAGATTTTTATTCACTCTTTTTCCCTGTTTTCAGCATACTATTTTTTGGATAAATATGTGGTTTTACCATTGAAACTTATGGGGGGGAGAAGATAGCAGATAGCATTAAGAAGTAGATCTGAGTGAATCTAATGAGGTGTTTCTTTACCCTTCTGTCCTCACAGAAGTTCGTTGTTGGAAATCCATAGCTTTTAAAACTATGAGGAATAAAGTTTTTCTTTGAAGTTGAGGCTTTCATTCTGTCAGCTCAATGTGATCAGGTATGCTTGACCTCTGGTGAAAATCAGTGCATTTATACCATGATTTTCCTTCTTTAACACAAGCCCCAAGTTTTCATTCTTTCATATGCCCTTCCTCCTACAGCATTTGCACACCTTACTGCACATCTGAATTTGATCCATTTGTGATGGTAGCTGTTGTTATGATTATTAAGGTCCTGCTAAATCAATGGGTATTAATTAAATTAAAACTGCATGAATAGAATAAAGTGAACAGCAAAGGTACTGAAAATACAGTTTTGGCTCACAGCTGCACCTTTGAAAGCTGAAGTAGGCACTTTATCTGCTAGGTTACAGACTCTGGTTATCATCTATGGGAAATTAAAGGTATTATTTTTACCACCGGAGGGCTCCCATATTTTTCCATTAATGCAACAGAAACATATTGAAAATGACCAATACTCAAGTGAGGTTCGGACAAAGTACGTTCCCTACTTCATAGCAAGAACCATGTGCATAGGACCTTTGAGGGAAATGAGAGTAACTGTTGGATTTCCATTTTGAGAAAAGGACAGGGCAGACTATGCGATGAACAGACTCTTACTTGGTGATGACAGCAACAAAGCAGTACTAAAAATGTGGAATTTTTGTCATTGGATAAAAAGTTCCAGATCCTTATCTTGGGGAGTGGGGAGGTGGGATTTCAGCTCAACAGGGCTTTGGAAGGATAACATGAAGACACCTACTTACATGAGGTGAGACTGTGGCCCCGAAGGGACAATTGGTCCTACACAGACACACAGTTTAACCTGCATGGGTCCAATTTGTAGTGAAGCACATAGGTTGTATTTGGATTATTGTGTGTGCATTTCACCTGTTGAACAGAGGCTGTCAATGTAACGACTCGGTTTACACAATTTCTCTTTACACCACTGGCAGCTCACTATAGACAATTGCTCATGATCCAGTGAAGGAATCTGTGTGGACTCTGTGCATGCTCTGCAACAATTATTTTGCTGACCTGGTTACACAGTTCTGGGAAATAGCCACGTAGATTTGTGCATATTATACCAGCTACATACAATAAATAAAATCTGCAAACGTAACAGAAACATGCAGGACGACAACTGGCAGCATCCATGAATAGCAATGGATCCCACTAAATCCTACCAGTATGGACTTTGGCTCTCTGAGAGAAGGATAAGCAGACTTTGCAATTTCAGATGGGAGAAGGAACTAATTTTTTTCGTGTGTGACTCTGGAATTGGAGCGACAGTGCACGAACTCATGGTTCAAACTGGGATCTGCTGAGTGTACGAAGTGCACTGTTGTATGTAAAGGCATTATTGTCATATAAGGAATGGCTTCAGCAGGATGAGCTGGGGCCATGAGGTGGCCAGGCCACTTCCCCAAAATGTAGCTCTGTATATGCACTTCAGGAGTTGTGTTGTAACAGGAAGGCAACACAGGGACCTGCTCTGAGACAGTGTCAGAGGGTAACTCCAGGCTAACCAGACAAACTTGCTAACAGCACTGTTGCTGCTCCTTGACCACAAAGTCTTCAAGACTGTTGACACTGTTTCTCTACATACGTGGGGAACCCCAAATTCTTGCTGCTACCTTCCACAAGGTAGTAACATAAATGTGCTCAGATTCTGAAATCTGGACTCAAAAATGCCAAAGCAGGGAAGTCATTTGCTTAAAACAGTTTTTTTCCTTTGTGAAGAAAAGGCAGATATGGAATGACCTAAAAAAATTTGCATTTCATTGCATTTTCTCCAAGATAAAAGTTCTGAACAAGTCAAAATATTGTACTTCTCTTAATTTTTAACAAAATGCCTGTGTTCCTTACTGAAAAGCATGATAATTTTAATGCTTAGCATTAACTCCTCACCCTAAACTTAGAGAAGAAAAAATACTTCAATTTTAATAGAGAAATTTTTCTACTTATGCAAATATAGACATACATATTGCAGCCTTTCGGTTAGGCTATTTTGGAAATATTTTTGGACACTGAGGAAGGGAAATCACAGTAAATTACCCTTCTTCCCATTTGCTTCTCAAATTTTTTTGCAGCTAGTAGTGAAGCAAATGTCACTGATGTGCATGTACCAGTTACTGGTGGTCTAAATGCTCTCTTGCTACTGGTCTAATATATGGCATTGGACATATCAATCAGCTTCACTGTGAAATAGTTTTTTTAATTTGAATATGAATATCAGAAAAATTAAGCCTTGAATTAGCATCATGAGATGATCCAATCTATCTCCCTACCCTAGGGCAAGACCCATTCTACCTCAGATGAGTATTTTATAACTTTCTAGCTAATTTTCTGTCTTTTAAAGCTTTCAGTGATGGAGATATCACAGCCTCCCTCCAGCAATCTGTTTCAGTACTTCACTAGTCCCTAGCACTAGTTCACAGCACTAGACACTTGGTCCTCATGCCTAGTGGATGCTGCTGCAGTTTGAGCCTTCTTGTCTTTTACCATGTTGGCATGGAGAAGGGCTAATTCCCTTCCATTTTGAGCAGTATTTTGCCTACTAGGAAAATGTTTCTCCTAAGCCTTCTGTCCTTCACATCTTTAGACTGAACACTGTCATTTCCTTTCACCTTTACAGGCCATGTTTTCCAGGTCTTGGACCAGTCATACTTCTCCTCACAAAGAGCTCTTATTTGCCACCATCTCTCTTGAATCTGGGGTCCAGACCTAGATTCCAGCTGAAACCTCACCAACACAGAGAGGTCTGACATACCTGATCATCTGCACTCCTCTCTGAAGTGTCCATGGGTGAATTTGGTTTACTTTGTACTGATGACTCTGGTTCAACTTGAACTTTTCCTGCAGAACTTCTGCCTCACTTCTTTTCTTGATCTCATATTTGTGCCATCAATTTTTCTGCCAAAGTGAAGCAACTTGTTTGTGTCTGCATTCATTTACATCCAAGGAAATGTTAAATAATGCCTTTGCAAAGGAATTGCAAATCCTCTGCTGTCCAGTTGGAATTTAAATAGGGAGGAACTGTCTGTGCAGGTACTTGGAAATGCAGGTAAATGTGGCTGGTCTTTCCAATATGGAGAAACTGTAAAAATCATATTTGAGCTTAGGGCTCATGTGATCAGTGCTCACTGGAACTGCCCAAGGTTAATATATTGTGAATGGAGTGAGTGTTTCAATACAGCCATGCCATTTCTATCACCACTGCATGTTTTTTGCAGGTCTCCTATCCAAGAAGCAACCTCATATGAGCCTCTTGAGCTAATAAAATCGTAAAAGGTTACAGAACAAGGTGGTTTGCTGTAAGCCAGGTAGCATGATTAACAGTAGGCATTTAATTGTTTCTGATGTCTTCAGTGATCAGCATCGGAATGGATTATTGCCTTCCAGCCCAGATTTACTGTTGACGATGTACCATGTCATACCACTAAACTGTCTTGAAGGTGATTTCTGGCCAGCACAATATCATGCAACTGCATTGCCACGATATTTTGTGACAAATAAAAAAATCAATGGCTTACCTTAACTCACCAGACATATACTTGCAGTGTGTCTTGGAAGGTGATGGCCCTTTCTAGCACGGCAGACCTAAAACTACTGCAGGTCAGTATAACTATGTCCCATTTGTGGGGAAACGAATCAGATAGCTTTAAATTCATTTTTCATCTTAGTAAAGAAGGGAGATGTTATGAAACAGACACAATCTTTCATGTAGAAAAATCCCTTATGCTTTTCTTTGTTTTTGCCTCTTTTTTGGATGCTTTTTATTAAACGAGGAAAAAAAAGATTTATTCTCTCTCTCATTCTTTTCCTTTCTCGTAAAAATGTCATTTTGGGACAACCCAAGACTTTATATTCAACCAAAAAAGGACATATTTTGTTTTAGCCATGTTCAGCCTTTTTGCTATTGTTGGTCCTTCTTTACACAAAAAAAAATAGTTTTGACTGATAGCCATGAAGTAGTGTTTGGAGGACATTGAACTTGGGTCCTTCAGCATTTTCAGAGCTATTTCAGAGCTACCTGTATTTTCCGGCTGAAATGGTCTGTCAAATTGATTGGAGGGTTTATGGAATTTTCTTCTTATTCTTAAATATCACCTAGTAGGGGTGGTGAGAAAAAATTCCTCCCTTGAATTTAGCAAGAGACAAATCAAGGTTTTTTCACAGCCCCTTGGCTCTCTAGTTCACTACTCAGAGTAACTTATTGTTGTGGTTCACTGGCCACCAGCTTTTATTATACAGGACTTGGTCTTGTTGGTTCTTGTGGGGTGGGGGAATATGAAGGTCCTTTGAGTATATTCTTCTGTGCCTTGGCTTCCCAAGTGTCCATGGCCAGTTTACTAGCAGGGAAGCCTACTCAAGACTTACAGGCCTTGATTGGCAGTGACTGACAGATGAAGTTTCAGGTTGACTTCGATGCAAATTCAATTTTCTCTCTTTATTAGTGCTTCTTGAGTACTGTCTTGCAACAGTGAAGCTGGTGTGATTTACTGAGTGAATTTACACTTCAGTGGTGTGGCAAGAGCTATGGTAATGAGTGAAAACCAGCTTAGGTGAGCAGCAGTGCTCACCTAAAAAACCAGTGTGACAAAAAAAACCAGTGTGACAAAAAAAAACCAGTGTGACACCCTCCCTCCCACCTGGCTCAAATGCTATGAGGGCCACATGCTGCTGTGGTATGTTGGAAAGGCTCTGAGCTCTTCTCTCAGGGACTGTCACATCTCAGAGAGCATCTGTGATACTGATGTACCACTGGTAGGTTCGTGTGCATCGTTGACCTCGTTGGCTGTAGTCTTGGGAGTCCCATCTTTCTGCTGTGCAGTGTTGCTGAGCTGGGATCATCCCTTACTACTAGAGGAAAAGAAATAGCAAAGTGAACTTTTCCTTTCTGCTTTCCCTATTCCCCACTACTATGGGCTGACAGTCAAGCTGACCTGCTTGGGGGTTTTGACAACATTTTCCAGTATTTATAAAATATAAAATAAATTTTGAATAAAATTTCTAGTTTATCATGACTTTTCTTGCAATTTGTTGGGTTTTTTATCTTAAGGGACTTGCTAAAACTGTTTGTTTTAACCAAATACATTTTCAAAACATAGACCTACTTGTTCCTGTGTTCATTAGCCAAAAATACCCTTTACAGCCTGGAAGTGATCTCTGAAATATGCTTTTACAAAAGGCGTTTTAAAATCAGTTCAGTTTCTTTTGAGGAAGAAATTGCAACCCTTTGGTTAGTGCACATTTTACCTTTGAGTGGTGTTCTGTTGTTTGTCTCATCTGATGCTGAAATGTAAGAATTCAACTCCTGCCTTATAGTAGAGCTTCTCAGAGTGCGAGAAGTAAAGATTACAAGAAATCTTAGTAGGTCTTGGGGCAGATTGTCTGGGGTGTTGGCTGAACCTCTGAGCTCAGTGCTGTGTAGAACAGGAGTTCATAATGAATATGGGGTGTGCAGCATTTAGTTCCCCTTAGCCCTCTAGGCACAGTGTGAAGCAGGGGACTGGGAGGACTGGACTGGCAGGAGTACTTTTTGTGAAGCTTTTTCCTTGAAACACAGTGTACTTTCATTGACATCAAAATGCTTGGTGGGATCACAGAGGAGTCTCCAACCATATTATGAGAATTTCCTGAGTGGAAGTTAAGCTGCCTGATCTAAACTAGCAGACGAGAATGTGATCTAGTATGGTTAATAAATCTATGCTCTGGGCACTTAGAGGTCAAGGGCAGAGTCAAACTCAAGTCTTAGCACAGAGTGATTATGAGGATGAACAAGGCTGCATAACACCTCCATCCCAAGTGGACACTTTAGCCAGTGTCACTTCTGTTAGATCTGTTCCAGTCTGTGTCAGTGACTAGAAGCTGGCCCAAGCTGAGGCTGGACACTTGTGCAAGACCCTTGTCCAGAAGACATGCTGGTGACCTCTGTAGTCGTGAGGTAAGAGCTGGGCCTTTGACCTAGTACTGGCTACCTGTGGAGCTCTGCACTGAAAAGACTAAGAAATGTTTTGCTTTTATCCAAACCTTGCAAAATTTTGTAAACATGGTAGTTTCTTTTCCTTAGAAGAAGTTTGAGAGTTCAGGCAACAGTCTGCTGGGACCTGATGTTTTGTCACTGCCTTTTTTCTGCTTTCTTCTTGTAGACCTGTAGGCATGGCTTTCCAAGCAGTTCTGGGGACCCTTCCTTGTCCCTTGATTGAATGAATCTCAAGGAGATCTGAGACATTCAGCCCTTCTGTCTTACTGAGTCTCATTACCGCAGTCTTGCCTTTCTCCTTTTTTTGAATTTTCCCTTAATCCATCCTTCAGTGTGATATCAAATACCTCTTTTAAAACCCAAACATCACACTGTAGCCTACTTCCCAATCTGATCCTGTAATAGTCATAGGTATTTGCTATGTCTTCTGCACATACATGCATGATTCTGCAAAACTCCCTTTGTTGAAGAAAGAGATTTCTTGAGGGATTTGTGCATAGTAGGTGGGTTGTCAGCAGCTGTCATACATATAGTAAAAAAAACTTGTATATGAATTTATATGTATATTATTCTTCCTCAGATGCAGGCTTCTTGCAAGGCTTAAGCTTCTGTTTGAGGATCAGTTATATGCCTTGTTTGGTTTGAACATCCTCCAGCTGCTCATGCAGGCAGATGACTGATTTGTGAATAGATGATTTTTTGTTACTACTGCCTTTGGATAGCACAGCATAGAGGTTAATATTTTCATGGAAGTCCAGAGCTGTGACTCTGGCTTTGACTAGATAAGCACTGTGGCACTAACACTAGTGATACCAGCAAGGACAAATCTCTGCAAATCTGCAGCTCTTAAGCTCTTCAGTC
Organism: Climacteris rufus; assembly: GCA_013398175.1. NCBI lineage: Eukaryota > Metazoa > Chordata > Aves > Passeriformes > Climacteridae > Climacteris > Climacteris rufus. The sequence continues at coordinate 2,361,714 of VZRZ01002431.1, read as the reverse complement.
TGCTTTTGAAATTTGAATTTTGCACTACCGGTGATTCACTTTCTCCTCAGTCTTCACAATGTTGCATTTCTCTCAGCTAAATTTACCCTCCCCTTCTTCATGCCAGGTTAGTCTTGGCTTATGTTCTAGAGAATTTCCTTTGAGATTGGCCCCTCCTATCTTTTTTTCAATACAGATTATTGTTTTCATGTCTGATTGTACTAATGTCAAGGTGTCAACATATATTTTTCTCAAACACAGTGGACCACACTCTTATTTGTTATGGTAAAGCAAGGCAGGACTTCCTTGAGTGCTGACTATCCTAAGCAATCTCCATGGCTGCAGCAGTCAGAAGTAGAGCCCAGCTCCCGTGTCATCTGGACCAGTGCCTTGGTTGTTGTGAGCTTCTCTGTACCTCTCTTTTGGAGAGGTTTTTTTTTGCTCCCCTGTTGTTCTTATGATACCATCAACCTGTTGCCCTCTCCCCAAGGCCTCCTCAAGACCTTTGTTTCAGGGTGCTTGTTCTGAACTTTCCTGTTCTTTATTCCTGTATTACCTCTTGCTGCAAAGTCCTTGCCTCACCTAATTGCATTATGGCTTGTATCCATCTGTATTCTTTCTCTGGGAGCATTCCAGCATGCTGCTCTCCTCCCTTTCTCAGTCTAAGGCTTCATTGCTTTTGTAACTTTTCATGAGCTTTATGGAGCAGAGGTGAGTTGGAGTCTCAGCCTTTCCTCATCTCCACCTGTCCTAAGGTTTCATTGTGGGTTCCCCACCAGGCTCGAGTACCTACTACATGTGGTTGTTAGATTATTTTGAGTTCAGTGCTTTAGGCAAGGTTATTTGGGCCATTAATGTGGTGACGTAGCCTAGCATTTCTGTTTAGCTGGCTTCTTTCCTGTTGCTGTTTTGTCACCTTTGCCCCACAGGTCTGCATGGAATGGGTGTAGGACATTGTCCAGGGAGGTGACTGAGAAATGGTTTGGCCTGATGTTTGGCCTCTGGGGTGGTGCTGGTGAAGGCCACTTGAGCACCCTTCTCCACAAATGTGTGCCAGGCAGTGTTGGCAGGTTCTCTTGTTTGGTTTCATTTGTTTGCTTTTTGTGGATTTTTTTTTTCAAAAAGCCAGCAGTAACAGCAGCAGCTGTACGGGAATGGCACAGCCGCTCTATTCCTGGCCAAGAACCCTGTGAAATTAATCCACATCTCGCTGAAATCCTACCCCGCTTTCGGGTCACTGCCTCGTTCCGGCACTGCGGAAGGCAGGGATCCCGCGATGATTTATTACCAGCCCCAACGCACATATTATTATGAAATGAGTTTATTACACTCTAAATCTCCTGTTAATGTGCTACTGTTTTAATCCCTTTATCCAATTTTCAGTCTCTCAGGCTTGGCTGCTGTTCACTTGCACAAAACTCCCCATTCTGAAGGTTTTATTGTACGATATCCATATCCATTTATCCTGCTTTAAGGCTGCAGTGCTGAAGCTCTGGTGAGGAGGGGGAGCATGAGAAAGGAATGGGAGAAGCAGGAGGGGATGGGCCAGGGTCCATGAGTGGAGAGAGGAAGAGAACAGTCTGGCTTAGCTTGTAATGGTATAAAAAAGGGTTGAAGTGGATAGAGGAAGAGCAGCAGAACTGATTTTAAGGGGACCAGCAAGGATGGCTACTAAGTCAAGGAATGGGGAACAAACTGAAGGCACTTTGGTAAATCATGTAAGTGGATAAGAGAAGGGGCCTTATCCCATGCTTTGAGACCACCATGAATCAAACAGTTCTAGCAGTGGTAGAGAGGGCATAAACAGAGGAAAGACAGAAAATTAAGGGGAAGTGCAAAAGGAAGAGTATGTGAAGGGGTGGGAGAGGAGGAGCATGAATCTGAGTGGGAGGGTGGGAGGGAGGAGACCTGGGGGGATAAGGCTGTTTGTGATCCAGGGTGAAAAGAACATTCTCTGGGATGCACAACAAAATGGTTTGGGCAACATGGCAGCAAGAGGGAATCACATTCCTGATTTCCCCATCAGTGAGAAACCTGTCCCAGCACAGATAGAGGGAAATGCTTCCATGTTTTTTTCTGTGGGTCAGATCTGTGTTGCCATGGGGAGGTGCTCCACAAAGATCAAGGATCAACATTTCCCTCTTATGCATATGTACTCAACCTTACTTGTCACCACCCTGGCCCCACCAGCCTGGTGACTGTCCCAGCTGTCTGGACATGGACTGCTGAAGGGATGAGGTGATTCTGGGCATTTCAGACCACTGGCTGGATGGAGTTTGCTCTGCAGTGATGTGGCAGGTGATGAGTGTTGGGTACTTACACTCAGTGCTTAGACCTGAGAGAGATATGGCTGCAATATACTTAAGATGAGAAAATGGGTCCCAGGATGGATCCCTAGAGACAGCACCCCACTCCACTGGGGCAAGTGCTATAGTAGGTGTTACTTTCCTTTACTCCACCTAAGGATCTGATCTAGAGCCATACCCAGTGAATACAAAACTATGCTTATCCAACCTTGCTGTTGACTCCAACTACATCTGCACCAGAATACAGAAGTTGCCTGAGCTATAAAGCAGCATTGCATCTCCCAGCTGGTGGTGGGAAACTTCAGAGCTGTCAGTGTGTGGTTGCCTGTAGAAACGAGGCAGGATGGTTGGGTCCCATGCCCGGATCTTCTGTTGGCATGCTCTAGCACAAAGGTACTTTCAATACCTCTCCATGTCCTGCTGCAAGATGAGCACAATCATCATGACCTATCTTGTCCTTTTATAGGTAGAAATGAATAGGTTTATGCGCATGGGCTGGTACTTTCTGGCTGCCAACAGTGGCTTGCAGGAACCTGTGAAGAGATTTTTTTGTATCTAATTCCCTAGGATGCATTAAAAAATCACAACCATGAAGCATAGTGATAAGTGTCTGAACTAGAATGTTCCTCTGCTGTTTAATGCCCTCTTGTACAGATGTATGACGTACTATGCACTGTCCAGTAGACACTTGTGCAAAACTCTGTGTTATGTTTAGCACAGAAGAGTATGTGGTAGAACACAAGGTCATTAAGCTTGTTTCTGATGAAATGCAAATCTTTATGGCTTTCCCCAACACACCTTCTTGTACTTTTAAGACAAAATAAGAACAAAATATATGCACAAAGTTTGAAAATTAAGGTATAGGACAAGGGAACCCAGCTAAATAAACTCCCCAAAACTTCCTTGGGAGGAGTGGAAAAGTCCCCAAACTTTAACGCAGAATAGAGGGGCAAAGATATTTGCTTAAAATAGCTCTTGTGATGGAACTGCTGAGTAGCTAATGTCCTTGGCATTTTTAGCTAGACAGTTATTTAAAATAGCTCCTGCCCATAGTGTTTGCTTTATGGTGTTCTTCTCCTTCCTTCCACCTATTCGCTTTCATTTTCTCCAGAGAGATATTTTATCACATCTCTCCACTGAGAGTAGGAGAGACAGATTAGGAGGCTAACATTTTTTGGTCAATGAGAGGGATTCAGCAGCTGAAGAGGCTTCTCATAGTTCAGCCCATGCTGGAGAGCTGGTCTTGTTGCACTTCTGGTGTGCACACAGGATTAGTTGAGGGAAGGGAGTGCAAAGTAAGAGTTGGGGCAGAAGGTATCTAAGGGTCTGCCAGTGTGGGCTGGGGTCTGGTCCCAGCTCTGCTTCCAGTCTCACCACCTTGGGCAAATCAAAGACCTGTTCTGTGCTTCAGTTTGCCTTCTGTACAAGGTGATAACGATGTGGTGGAGAGTACTCAGTAGATCATTCTGAAGCACCTGAAGAGGACTCCTAACAGCCAATATTAATTTGGGTTTTGTAGCCATTGTAAGCTTTAGGGTCTTTAGTAGGAAGCAAAAGCCTTCCTCTGACCTTGGTGAAGATTCCTTCTGGGTCTTGTCCTATGTTTCATGTGGGACTGGTGAGCTGGACAGGGGTAGAACCAGAGAAAGCCATCAGCAGGAACCAGTGACTTGGTGTTCATCCAGAGCACATGCTCAGGGATTCTGCCAGGTCAGGATTTCGCCAGGCCACCGATTCTACTTTCATAGTGACACCCAGCTGGCTTAATGGTGGCACTTCCCAAGCTCTGCCACTGAGCTCACCAGGTAGCTCTACCTTGCCTTCCCTGCCCTCTTCTTCCTTGCCCCTCCTGCTCCTTCCTCCACCCTTCACCCTGCCTGGCTGTCTGCCCTGCTCTTCTGACTGCCTGCTGCATTTTCCTCTCCTCCCATGCCCCACTCCTCCTTTTCTCCCCCTCTTCCTGTGACTCTAGCTCCTGCTTCCTTTTTGTCTCACATGCTCCCCCTCTCCCACTACCCTCCCACATCCTTATAGCCTCCCCCCCATACTCCTGCACTCTCCCTCTCATGTCGAGGACTTGCCTCTACTCTCTGACACAGAAGCCTGTATCACTTCCAAGGCTCCTGCTGTCAGCTGGGGAATAGATAAAGATAAATGATATTATGTTAAATTCCACTTAATGACAAATTTTTAATTTTCTGAACATGGTCATTTTCTGGCTAGTGAATCAAGTGTAGGGAGCTAATTACATGAAGATCTGAACAAAAATAACTCCTAATTTTCAAGGATAATGGAAGAGAAATGTTGGAGATTAATGGCACTATTTATCTTTTTTAAATTTCTATCTTTCTCTGTGATAGCACTGCTCCCCAAGGAAAATATTCATAAAATGAAATTGAAGTCGTAACTTAATAGGTTATTAAAATTTTTGAGTGCATATCACTTTCCTTCCGCCGCACTGTAAATTTAAATTGAAGTTTGCGGCTCCTCGAGTCACCAGCGGAGTTTTTTTTATGATGGCACAATAGAGGGAAACATGCATCTTTGTCAGGAGGTATTTGCTATTCTAATTTTATGGCAGGCCGGATTATCAGAAAGGAATGTCAGAGCACGGGGAAGCTGACAACACTACAGCCTTCAGCCATGTGTTTCCATTAACGCCCAAAGCCGTCCAGGGGTTTCTCTGGACTGTTATTTTCCATTTCAGTCTTTTATCTTGATTTAAAGTGAGGGCGCCGAAAATTCAGCTCCTGTCATTTTTCTCACTCTCTCTCTTTTTCTCACTTTCTCCCTTCCCACTCCTTTTTTCTTTTTTTTTTTCTTTCTCTGTCTCTGCTCACTGTCTCTCTTCCATATTTTTTCTTTTTTTTAATCCTCCCCACACAGTTTCTGGTGGGAGATCCTCTCTCTGTGTTCCCAGCCCTCCCTCATGTGCCTGTGGTCCTTTGGGTGTAAAGCTTCAGGGAGTGATGTCTAGGGATGGGGGCAGAGAGGGTATTTGTGCTCAGTACTCTAGGAAAGGGCTGCTTTGAGGCTCCATATAGGAGTGTGGCACACAGGGCTTCCTGGGCAGTGCACTGTGCCATGGTTTTAGTTGAGTGTAAATTTGATGCCCGTTTTGGCTGTGTCATATGTTAGTGCCAGGGATAAAATGCTTTGTGGCAGATCCTGCTTTGTCAGTGGGAAGCAGCTGGAGCAATGGGCATAGGCAGCATGAGGGAATATTCAATCCTTCTTTTCCACCAGCTTGTGTGGTAGCCTAAGCCACCTTGCCTCACTTCATCTGCCTTTTAGTGCTTCTTACACTGAGTGGCAGAGTGTGCTTGCACTGGTGTTTTGCTGGAGTTTCCCAACCACTGCTAAAGTCCACTGTAGGTCAAGGCACTTTTCAGCAGGGTTTCAATACACCAAGTATGGGGCTGATCAAGCTGGGCAGCTCTGTTGGTACATGCTTTCTCCTTGGAGATCTCCTTCATCAGTGTGTGGCAGGCTGGACTTCTTCCTCTTTGGCCTTTTCTCTTTTTCCAGCAAGAACACCTTCACCTCTGCTCTGAGGCTTTGAAGGTTTTAAACCATAGATGGCACAAAGCCAAAATTCCTCTTTAATGAAAGTTTATCTCTCTCTGAATCACCAGCCTGGTACAATTTGTCTTAGCTGAAGCATCTGAGCCTGAGCTTGGGCTGCAGTGATTCAGTTTGGGCTTGTTCTGAATGGGAAGGGGACAAGATGTTTCCACTGTCCCAGGCCTCTGCACACATGGGACTTTTCATGCTCTTTGTGCAGGTGGAAAGTTTTGGTTGATTTTTTTGATAGGAGGTTTTCTTCAGCGTACCTAGAACCAAAGCCAGTGAATTATGTAATAAAACCCATTGGCTTTGATATAATGTTCTTATTTTTTCCCCTTTTGGGGATGTTGAATCTATTAGGCTTTCTTCTGCTAAAGGACAACTAAACCTCTGCCCTCCCACACCTTCCCCTCTGAATTAATATCTCCTAGAATGTTATGATTTCAGATGCTGAAGTTTGAAAAAAAGCAGCAAGTATCAAAAGGCCCAGAACAAAGCTAGGGAAGTGGGCATCTGCAGACAGCACCCTAGCTTTTTCCCAGGTCTAAAGGGACTGTGACAGCAGTCTCACTCGGATCTCAGGGCTGTGTGTACCTGTGCCTGGGAGACAGTGTTGTGCTGCCCAGTGTGGCAGTGCTGCTGAGGAATGAAAATTGCCAGCACCTCTGGTCATGACTGCCTATGCAAACTACAGGGCACACATCAACTCTGTTTTCCTCCTTGGATCTGGTCATGCAGCTGTAGCCACCTCAAGCTGCTACCTTGAAGGAACCAGCCTCTGTTTGACAGATGCCAGCATCATCACTGGTGCCCAGTCTGCATGGGAGTATATGTTGCTTCTCCCATCTGTTCCATTGCATTAATGGAGAATGACCCAGTCCATGCTTTCTTTAGCAGATCAAATGCCCACCCAAATCTCTCATCTGTCCTCTCATCCTCCTCTCATATCTCTCCTCTGAAGTGAAACATTTGATAGCCTCACTATTCTTGGTCAGAAAATTAGTAAGTGTTTTATAGGACCCCAGTGAGGAAGGTACTGCAGAAGAGCAAGGGGTGTTCTGGAGTTCTACCATAAACTGGCAGAAAGCTGGAGGCTTGGCAGAGCTGGCGGCAGGGCACGTGCTTCCTTTCCACCCTGTCTAACTGGCCAGGTCGTGACACTGCTCTATGGTATACTCTGTTAACTCAAGGCAAGAGAAGAAGCTCTGCGGTTCAGGCATTTTCTTGTCAGTTGAACTCTGCACTGAAGAGAGCTCTTGTCTCCTGGATGTACAAGGACTGCACCAGCCCTGCTCTGCTGTGCATTTCTGGGCTGGAGAGGCTGGACCAGCCACGTTTCCCCACACTGCTACATTGTGCTCTCTCTGCTCAGCACTTAAAAGGAGTTTTCATGAGGAGCTCTGGAGTGCATTCCGACAGATCCTGACTTCTACCAGAAGTTGGGAATAAGGGAGGCCTGCTCTTGCCCTGTGACTCAATGTGCTTGGTATACGACTTCTACCAGAAGTCTCAAGTTTGTCTTGAAGGTGAGTGGTGATTTGCAGTTTGGAGATGGGATAATGTGCAGACCCTTCTGGACTGAATGTCTGTGATACTTGTGAAAGGTTTGCATCTGACGAGTTTCCTCTCTTCTGTTCCCTTTTTCCTCAGTTGGTGGCATGTGTCACAGTGTACCAAGGAAGACAGGCAGCCTGGTGCTTAGGGGACCCCTCTTCACCTGTCTCCACTTCTCAGGCACATCTCTGAGAGGTTTGCAAATCACTGCCAGGCTTCTCCCCTGCCTCAGTTTCCTCACCTGTGTGATGAGGATAAAGGATTCTTTCCAGAGGCACCTGAGACTTTTATCTCTTGATCTCTGTATAACATTCAGTGAACTGTGACAGAGACATGTTAAACTGAAGTTAGACCCTCAGTGTGTCCTCCTTTCCCTTGCCCCCACCTTCTTTACCAATGGAGTGGCTTTGGAAAGCATTGGTCCTTGAGGGATGAGGAACAAAATAAATGGGTTTACATTTTTTCGGCTTCTCTTATTTTCTTTGCCCATAAGGATTCTGAGTAATAAATGAAACACGACTGCTATTTGTATGACTGATCTATTTGTATAATTCTGTCTATGGACTCAGACCCCAGAAGACACATCCAAAGAGGGAGGGAGTAGGTGGGAGGGAAGCTATTTATCGCTGAAGGAAACTTCTATGTTGGTGTTGATGACAGCTCTTTCCCAGCATGTGGGAAAGGCCAGGACTTGATTGTTGAAGATGCAAAACCTCCTTGGGAACAGCATCAGCAGAATGGAAGTGGAACATGTAGGATAGAGTGGTTTTGGTCCCTGAGAAAAAATCAGTGACTCAGATGCTGTGCTGGGCTGGCATGGGAAGATGTTGGTGGACAGGGTGTGTGAGGCCAGAAGGTCTCTGCTGATGTAAATCAAGATGCTCTATTGTGCCTGCAGTGTAAACAAGCAACATGCCCTTTGTCATTGCTGAGCCAGCCAGTCTTGCCTAGGCAGGCACTGGTGGCTTTCTGAGCTGCCTTCTTACAGCTTTTCCTCTCACTGCCTTCCTCCCCTCACACCTTGTACTTGATTTAATCTTATTAAATTGATACATAGATGTGATCTGGCTGGGCCATAGTAAAGCAGCCCCGACCCTGGGAGGGAGAGGAACATCCTACCTCCCTTTGCCAGACAACGAGGCCAGTCAGCCCTGGGTAATTGAGCTTTAATAGACTCTGAGAGGGGTGTAGCTCTCCAGGGAGCAGCCTCAGCTGGCAGCCCAGGGGGGACAGTGCCTATTGAAAAAGGCTTTTGCGACAGCGGGGAATGGTCTTAGCTCCGTGCCGACAGACGAGGCAGGAAAATTATCAACAGGAAACACTGAACGCTCAGCCAGTGCTCCTGCTCAAGTGAGCAAGCTGGAAAACTTGCACATGGAAGTCTGAGGTCTCTGAATAAGAATGTATGCTGGCATTATTTGGTGCTTGATTTCTGGGGCCCTGTCTCCATCCTCTCTGTTTCTTGTGCACTTACCATGTGGTCTGATCACTCACTTTTGCTTTCCTTCATCCCCTGGGGCATTGTCACTCTAGGATATTATTTTTTTTGTCCACTATAAAGATATTAAGGTCCCCCAATCTCAGTGAGAAAGTAAATTCTCCCTGAAGGCTGAACCTTGTGCCAGGGGACTGTTTCCCTCATGGGCAGGTAAGAGATTCTCCGGCTGGAGATGGGAAGGAGGCTCAGAAGATGGACTAGTCAGACTCCAGTACTGCTGACTTCCAGTTAAACTCACTATTTGAGGAAGAGAAGAATGCACAGGGTCTTTCTCTTGTGTCTTTGAAAGAAAAACAGCCTGCAAAGTTTCGAATGAAAGCCCCAAACCAGATGCACCTAGCTGCTGCTACTCTTTTCTGGTGCAGCTGGAGATAAATTGCTGAAGATGAGCGGAGCATGGAACGCAGGAACCCTGCCTCTGGGTCCTTTGCCCCAGCACAGAGTGACCCCCTCATGTGAATGTTGTCTCTTCTCTTTGCAGGCTCTTTCATTAAAAGGATAACATTTATTCATTCAAGTGTCAGTAAGATCCAGAGAAGTGATACAGATTGACCTCGCCACTAAGATTGTTTGTCTCTCAAGTTTATGAATTATTCTCAGATTAATTAGCAGGTGATTTCCAGATGTGACTTCTGCTCCTTAGACATGGCTGTCGTTACCCGGTTTCGTGTGATGTTCCATGCAGTAAGAGCAGCTTCCCTGGGGTTTTGTGACACAGCACATGTGTGATACATGTTCCATGAACAGCACCCCCTGTATCCTAGCACTGTGCTCCTAAGCCACTGTCATGAAAGTTCACCCTGATTTGTGGGAATGCCTTCATGTATATTCTGCAGAAGTGTTTTTGTTGGTTTAGAGGTCTCACACACTTTCCAGCTCATCCGATTTGTGTCTTTCACCTGAAAGCACATCTGTTTCTGAGTAAATTCCACAACCCTCACAAGCAAGCCAGGGTTCAGATTGGAAAAGGGGAAGATGTGTGAGTATTTGAACAGCACTGAGATGAAGTGGGGTGTGCGTATTATTTAGGCTGGGACTTAATGGTAATGGATGAAATAAATGCATAAATTAAGAATACTTAGCATATACTATCTGCAGTCCTTAGAATACCTCATATAGATGTAAATTGGATCTAGGTAGGAAATATTTTTTTTTCTATGAGGATCTGTAAACTGCAGTTACTTCTACTCCAAAATGGGATAAGAAGTAAAAATATGTAATGCTTTCACAAAGGAATAATTTTTTTCTCATCCTGCTCCTCTCTCCCTTTTCCTATACCCTAGTCCCAAAATTCTGTATTGGATAAAATGAAGTATTTTGTTCCCAGTGCAACTTTTCACCATTTGAAAGTCACTTTTAAGCCTAAATGGTCTAGAACTTAAAAATGAAAGTAATTTTCAATCATAAAACAAATGTTTTTGTTTAGAAAATGTTAAAGCTGGATGTTGCCATGATTCCACAACTTTTTTTTTGTGATCCCCCTGAAATTGCTTCACAGAGAGAGAGTTATTAGAAATTGAGCCCTCCCTTTGATTTTAATGAACTGATACTTTGAGAAGCAAAAGGATTTTATGGAAAATTTGCACACAGCTATAGGGGGAAAAATTGTGTTATATAGAATCACTGCTTCTGAAGATTTTTTTGTTTCCCAGCATCATGTGTCCTGATGAACTGTGAGCTTTAAGCTCAGGGAAAAAAATTTGAACTCTCGCTTGATCTTTAGGAAACTAGTGTGATATAGTGAGTTCTCCGAAGGTCTTGGGTCCTTCTGTACATGGCCCTATCCTTCTTGAAGATGTCATGATTTTTTTAAAACCAATCTCATGATTTTGGAGTGAGGGGATGGTCTGACTCATCATTTTTAAGTGCTTAGTTTTAACAATACTGCATTATTCCCAGATAGCAGATGGGAAAATGGAGAAATGTGGTGACTTGCCAGCAGCAGAGCCAGAAATAGAACCCAGATGTCCTGGTCTTGTGTCGAAGCTCCCTGGTCTCTCCAGGAGGGCAATGAGGAGGCTGCAGTGCCGGGGGATCTTCCAATAAAAAGCCAAGCCCTGATGGGCAGGGTGAATCACCTCGGCTCACTGATGGGCTGTGAAACACGGGCACTTTGTCCGTCTGTCTGTCAGCACAGCCGAGAGGAGGCAGAGGGTCAGGTGGGTCCGGGCCAGGTTTGCAGTGCGTGTCCCATGCTGTGGCGTGTGGCTCTGCCGTTCCCTCGCAGGAGCAGGCAGGTCAGCTCCTGTGTGCCTTTTCCACCTCGCTGCGTGCACGGCACAGGTCAGCTCGCCTGTGGTTTAGCGTGGCTGTGGGAAGCTGCCGGCTCCCGTGTTTAGCTGCCTTCAGGCCTAGCTAAGCCGAGGCAGTGTCTGGCTCCCCAGCCACAATCTCTCGTTAGAAAGAAATTAAAAGCCACTCAATTTTGGCTAATATCCCTCTGTAGGCCTTTAACTCCACCTGTGACTAACCCATTCATAATAGCTCTGTTTTAGTGGCTTGGGTTGATGTATCCTCGATTAATTTGGGAGGAGAGCGGCAGGGCCATATCTCTTTGTCTCCCCCTCTCTTAATCCCTGTCCTACAGTCTGTCTTCTCCCACTATTTCATCTCTGCTGTCACTTCTCCATTCATTCACCCTCTTCTCGCCCCCTGACCGTGTTTTTCCCCCCCTCTCACTTTTTGGTGTTTTCTTCCCCAACTCCTGTTTGTCTGCCTTCCCCCTTTGTTCTCCTCATGTCCTTTAACCTTCCTCCTCCGGCTCTTTCCTCCTTTTTCTTTTTTCTTGACTGCTATTGCTTCCTTTTCAACTTTGCTTTCCTACCGTTTTTTTCCCCTCATTTGGACTCCTTTTTCTCCCCCCAGACCTCTGCTCTCCCCCAGCTCTCCTCTTTCTGCCTCTTCCTCCTTCCCCAGGTTTCAGATGCTCATGCAATCTCTCTCCCTCTTTGTTTCAGTCACCCCCACCCCGCTCCCCACTCTCGATTATTATTAATGATAAAGGCTAAAACATCACATCAGTAATTTCTGAGTGAGTTTTGCAATGAAGCTGGGGCCTTATCAGCCCCTCCCGAGTGCCACAAATTTTACTTTTGCAATTTCACGCCTTTGGTTATTATCACGCTGCTTCGTCCCTGCTCTGCCTCGCGCTTTCCCTCCCCCCCTCCTCTGGAGAGAGTACTTAAACTTGTTTTCATTCCCTTATTCTTTATTTTTTTAATGTCCACTCTCTCTGGAGCCAGTAATGTTCTTCCTCTTTTTTCCTCTCCCATTTTCTGTTAATTCTGTGCCATCTGCCTTAGCATCTGTTAAAAATAAAATTTCCCTCACAATGAGAAGCCCTCCCTGCCTTGCCTCCATCCCCTCCCCCACAGTCTCAGCCCCCCTACTTTTCCTACCATGGTTGTCAGAGGCTGCTGCTCTCCCTCTTGGGGTACCTCTTCATCCCTCTTCCCAGCTTCCTGCCTGCCTCTCTGGCCTGGCTCAGCTGCATCTGCTGAGCAATGGGGTAGGAAATATAGGAGAAGGGATGGAGAAGGGATGAAGAAGGTGCGGGGTGCAACTGAATTACTCTCACCCCACACATGCATGTGTGTGTTTGCATGCATGGGTCTCTTGCCCGTGAGTTTCTGTGAGCCTGGAAAGGTGTGATTAGCACTGATGTGATTGATCAGCACTGGGACAAATTATTTCTCTGGGACTGGTGCGTGGGGCCACCCTGGGAATAGGAGAGGATCTGGCTGTTGTGTAATGCACCGACTCTCCACCATCCATGCTCATCAGGTGAAGGCTGTTTTGCCCTGAGCTGTGATCAGGTGTGGGATTTGGCTACTGTGGAGTGAAGCTTCTACCAACTTGGCTGACATGAACATGAAGAAGCTTTCCTGATCCAAAGAGAATGTTTTGTTGAATTTTTTTCAGAGTGATTACCTTTTACAGCCAAACTTAGACTAAGAAAAGGGACTCTGTGATTTCCCATTTTCATCAAGGCCTTGGCTGTGGGTTTGATACACATGAAACCTCCCTCTGTGCGTTGGAGGGACTTTGGTTGGTACTTCTCCTCTGAAAGCTTAAAGGGATGAGGAGATAGAGACTCTAATTCCCATTAAAAGTTTCTTTTGTGATTTCATGTTGGATGGCTTGGTTCCCTCATCAGGAGATTCAGTTTGTCATGGATTTTGTGGGACTAGTGTGCCAGGCTTTGGAAACTGCCTGGCTCAGTTGCCTTGATCCAAGTTAGACTAGAGTTTGAGCAGGGATCCACCTCTTCCACCTTGCTCACCTTGACTCTGTGTTATCTTGAGGCATGTCCCAGTTTCAGGATCAGACCCTTCCTCTGATCAGTCATTGTATTTGGAGGGTGTTTGGAGCACAGTGTTTTGGGAGATTCTGTTACACATGGCATCAATGTTTGTAAAGCTGCTAACAGCTGCTCATGTGCTCCTTCCTTAGGCTTTTGCTCCCCAAGAGCCTTCAGCTTCTCTTGCTATGATGCAGATGAAGCTTTTAAAACAACCTGGTTTAGCATCCCTTCTGCAAACTCTGCCATGTGCTCATGATTTCTGAAGCAGGGCCTCAAGACTTTCTTGTTTGTGCCTGCCAGGAAAAGTGTGCTTATGTATTGTTGTGCATGGCTTTATCTGACTGTGTGTTTGGGTCAAGAACTCAGATGTTGAGGGTATGCATATGAACAATCAGATGTATCTGTATGTCCAGCTGTAGATGCCTTCAGCAATGAACTGTTGCCTTTGCAGATGTGGATGTGCATTTATTTATCTCTGAAGCCATGAGAGGCCAGTAGGTGCATCTGTGCTGAGCAGGGGTATTTGCCCCGTGCTCTCTGTGTGCCTATCACAGGTGTGTCGGTGGGAGCGTGTGTGAGCCTGGCTCCCTTGGCAGGTGTCTGTGGATGACAGTGGGGATGGATAAGGAGGGTGCAGGGCCATTCACCTCTGTCCACACACGCCTGCTCTGAGCCAGGGGCATGAGCCAGGAAAGTGCATGCAGAGGAAGACCCCGGTGAGTTTACATGGACCAAATCCCAGCCTCTGTCTCCCTGCAGTGCCTCCATTAACAGCCCCACTGAAGGGGCTCAGAAGCAGCGTGGTTCTGCTCCAGCACAATAACCTCTGTGGCTTTGATAACAACAAGTCCCCTTAACCCCTCTTCCTCCCCCCAGCTCCCCTTTTCTCTCCCCTGCTCCCTTTGAGCCCTGCCGACAATAGGCAGGCCTGCTGCAGAGCTGCCCACAGCCCAGGCAGGCACACAAAGCCGCCGAGAGCTTACAGGAATTCTTTGGCAGGCTGCTGGTTGCTGCGGAGAAGAAGAAGGGCCCTTCATACTCGGAAGCTGTCTCATTGCCCCTGGCCCTATTCTCTTCCCGTGTTTGATAGACACTGAGCCACGGTAATCTCTCTCTGCCCCGAGGGGAACAACAGCTTTTGTGAAACAGATTTTTACAAACTGTTTTGACCCCACATCCCCGGTGCCCCCCCTTGCCTCCCCCCTTCCCTTCCCTCCAGTTCACTGGCTGTATCAGTGTCACATAATTAAATCAGCTTTCCTGTTTGTCTCTGCTTCCTGCTAATTGTTTGCTCACAGCTAGGATTAGCAAGTCAGGGTTATTTTTCACATATCCTCACACAGGTTTTCCTGCTGCAGGAGCCCACTTCATGGTTCTTGGCCTCCCTACTAGCCTGCTCCTCATGCACTATGGACAAACAGCTCCGTGGGCCTTGGAGGTTCAGGGATTGCTGGGCTTCCTAAGAGAGTCCTGGCAGTTCTGTATGCTGAAAAGGAGAGAGAATCTGTGTCAATATTTCTTTCACTCTCTCTTGCAAAACAGGCTGAAGGAGTTGGAGAGTGGGGATGAGCCTACTGGACACTTGGTGAGCCTAACACCCATTCTCAGAGGCTGGTCAAATGAGGAGCTCCTCAAATGGAGGCTCATGATAATCCCTTTGGGAACTGCTGAGCCACACCATTTTAATGGTATTAGAAGGAGGGTAAGCCTAAAGCAAATACTTGGAGTCACTATTGCAAGTGCATCACAATATAAGAAGTTATCTCCCATTAACTAAGCCCACATAGCTGCTTGGAGCTCCACTTGCAGGCTGCCTCAGCTAGGAGGCAAAATGAACCAGCTTATCCCACCTTTATGGTGTCTGCACTCTGCAGTTCACAGGTGCTAAAAGTGGGTTGCAGAGCTCAGCTAGCAGATTGCAGATGGTTAAGGCATAGTTACATCATCTTTCAGGAGCCTGGACTTACATCTTCAAGCCTGATCAAAATACTTTAATAAAATATCTTGTTTTGAGATGAGGAAAATAATTATTTGATTCAGCTGATTAGCACAGTAAAAATGTTTTTGCAATAAGCACTTGGAAAAATTCACTCTGATTTTCAGGAGGGGGAAGCAGAATATGTACAACATCATATACCTTGTTCTGTCCTGCAGACTTATTGCTGGTGTAGCCTTTGTCTTTCAGGAGTCCATGTGATTTAAGTTTTTTTTTTCTCTATTGGAAGAAATTTATACTGCTATATCTCGAATGTTGAAGAAAAGTTTACATGAAGGTGATGAAAAGATTCTGGTTTTCACCCACTTTTTTTCAGGGTTAACAACTTCTTTCCTAGTGCTACCAATTAGTCTTTCACTCCATGATGACATGAGCTAAGGATCTAAAGTGGCTTCACATATAAATTTAACTGCTATTTTCTTTTCACTTCATGCTAAACAAACCCAAACATTTTTAGCTGGACATTTGAGGTCTCTTGGCTAATGGATAGAATGGTCTTGAAG
Source organism: Climacteris rufus (assembly GCA_013398175.1). Classification (NCBI taxonomy): domain Eukaryota; kingdom Metazoa; phylum Chordata; class Aves; order Passeriformes; family Climacteridae; genus Climacteris; species Climacteris rufus. The sequence continues at coordinate 2,346,008 of VZRZ01002431.1, read as the reverse complement.
ACACAAAATTTGTTTCCCTGTAAGTTCAGAGGTTGGTAATTATAATAACAACTAAAATAACAATCTTGTGTCTTAAAAAAAAAAATCTCTCTAGTTGCTTCACACTGAACACTAACACTTTACCTGCAAAGAAAACCTTTCTATTTCATATAAACCTTTTGACTTTTCACTGCAGCTGCTTTCTTACTCCAGACTGATGAGTGACTAATCCTGGGCACTTGGTGTTCCCCAGCCACCCTGAATGGAAATGCTCAACCTTTCCTCTTTGCCATATTTTCTGTTGGGAGATTCCCTGCCTGCTCTCAATATTCTTATATCCCTCTTAGTTCAGTACAGATCTGGTAGTTTCCATGTGGGAAAATGGATTTAGCAGGAAAGACTTGAACAGGAAGATGACTAATACACTGAGCCCTATGTGCTAAAGACAGATACCTTTTTTACCAGGCTCTCAACACTGCACTACACTGAAACTGTACCACTTGGATGTAGTTTGTGAAGGTACAGCTGAAACTTTACCTACTCCCTGTATGCAATAAAGGGTGTGTGTTGCTCTGGACTTCTGGAAAGTGTGTTGGGACTCAGGTTCAAAACTGGCTTTCCAGTCTTCCTCTTCCCTAGCCAGATGATCCCTTTCTTCTCCAGCAAGACCTGGGAATGTGGACCTGTGTGCATCAGCCACCAAGAAACGCTGCTGCAGTGCTAGAGCCTAAGGCTGTCCAGTGTTCCCTGTTAGCAAGCTGGCCAGGGCCTGCTGTGGGGTAAAGCTTTGCTATTCCATTCCTTGTTTAGATTCTGCCATCCAAACTTCCTGCTAGTACAGTATTCAATGGCACCCTGAGTAAATGAATCTGCTTTGTGTGGTTGCTAATTAGTTGGCTAATTATTAGGTTGACTGATGGTTTAGTTGATGATTCAGTGGTTCTTGGTAGTTTCATCATATGGATAAAAACATCCTTCATGTGTTTCCAAGGGAATGTTGTGGGTACAAGGCTAGAAAACAGAAGTATTTTCTACCTGTTCCTGGATGGGTTTTGCAGCCTGGGACAAAGATCTTTGCCTCAGTTTCCCTATCAGTAAGTTGGAAGTAAACACTCATAGCTCATTGGTGTTAGGGACATTAATTAGTTCCTGATTGTTAAGGGTTATTTGAAAATGTAAAATGCAATTATCTGATTACCCAAGTAACAGGCTGGTTTTCTGGTTGGCAGGATGACTAGCAAATTGGTGAGATACTTAACTAGCTTGGTTAATGACCTGGTGCCATTTACAATGGGAACAAAATAATAGTAGGACATTTCCTTTCAGCAGGATGGAGTTTTGTGGGTTTTGGTTTATTTTCTTCTTCTTTTTTTTTTTTTTTCTTTTTCTCTGTTCTGTAAGATAATGGATGGTAGGAACACCCTTATTCGATGTAATAATTTTAGATCCAAAATTCTTGCAACATTAAACTGTAATTTAGAATTCTGTTTTGGAATCAGTCATCATTCAGATTTAAGTGTTTCCTTAAAGCAGATATCAGCCATGCAAAGTAAGCCTGAATAAATCACGGGAAAGGCAAGTTTTTACCCCGTAACAAACTGCCTGGTAGACGTTTCGGGCTGGAGATACCCCCGAGAAGGAACCTGGCCCTTTCCCGGAGGATGCAGGCGCGCTCTGCTCCCGGGCGCGGTGGCGGTGCCGCTCTCCGCGGTGCTGAAGGAGCGTCCCGTCCTGCAGCTGCAGCGCGGGACCACGGGCATGAGCGGAGAGCTGCCCAGCCGCCTGTCCGGCCGTCCGTAACATCACAACGTGAAAGAGACCCGCTGGCTGCAAACAGGCCACTGATATACAGCCAAAATCAGAGTAGAATTCCGGAGACTGTTGGGATGAACTGGCTTTGAACTGCAGTTTGTGCCCATCCTCACTTTCTTGTGAAAAGTAATTCCAGGACTTTCTCATCTGCTCCACAAGCCACTGCTTCTTCAATCAGTACAAGTGTTTTGAGTTACAATGGAGACTGGAAGCACCAGCTGTTGGAAGGATCTGCCCAAACTTCTCATTATCAACCCTTATTTTCTGTTCCTTATGACTTTGTCAACCATTAACTATAAGGTCTCAGATCTTGCAGGCTAGGCATTTGCTCAATTGAAGTTTTACATTTATTAACTCATTTATATCTTTTGGGAAAATATAATTTTTTGACAATTTCATATCATATGTTTCTCTGAGCAGAGCTAGCATGCTATGCTCTGGATCACAGTGCTGGAATTTGATGAGAGCTGAGCTTTACTCAGGAGATCTTTAGCCTATACCTTTGCTCCCAAGGAGACATCTCAGTTATGTAAGCAATTCTGAAAGATGTTTGTCTAATCCATCCTTAGAAAGCTCCAGTGAAGTCATCCTCCTCTCTCCAGGCAAATCTATCACAGTACTTACTCCTCTAACATTCTTGCCAATGTCCAGAGTAAATCTCTTTTTGTTGCAGTTTAAGGCCATAACTTCTCTTTCTATCTGCCAGTGACATGGAAAAAATTTATTCCTTCCCTCTTTCACCTATTAGTAAACTGCTGCCATGTGTCTCCTCAATCTTTTTCTTCCTACTAAACAATTCCTGTTCTTTTGGTCATCCATCTCATCTTCACAGATGTCTGATCATATGTTCCCCACTCTGAGGGCTTGGAGTCCTGCGTAAATTTACATGTTGCTTAGATTGCCCCATATGGAAGCAGCCCACCTAAGGAGGCCTTTCTGGGATAGATCATAGTGGGAAGAGTAATTCACATTTCTGGCAAAGGACACTGCTGTTCATATTGCTGGTGTGGTGGCTGCTTTTTTTCCCTGAAAAGCTTGACATAGTTGACTCATGGATGTGATTCATCATCACTCCAAGATACTTCTCTGCAAATCTGCTGCTTCCTAAATTGGGTTTGTACAGCCAATTATTCTTGACAGTGTGGTGCCTGGTCTTTTCTGTTTTGGTTTGATTTGAGGGGGGACAGAATGTAGTTCTCATAAGTGTTGGAAAAGCAGGCTAAGAGTGTATTTTTTTTCCCCCCTTACACACATAAAATAGTTACAGTAGCATCAAAACAGCATTTTTTTTCATTGTGGCTAGCATTAGTGTGGTGAAGGTCTGAAAACTGCAGTCAGGCATATCTGTGTGTGTTCCTTATAGACAAGTCTTTAGTTACAAACATTTTAAATAGCACTCCCAGCTTCTACACTGCTCAACCTGGACATTTATCTGTATGGCCTGTGCCTCTTTACTTACTGAACCTGCAACGAGTCAGGGTCTGGTGAAGAAATGCTCATTGCATGGTTATTGAAAGGGGAGGTCCACAGAGGTGTTGAATGAGTCACTTTGCCCCAGTAATAATTCAGTAATTTTTAGGGTCATGCCTTCCCCTGCTTTGTCTTGAGGTGTGGCTCTGAGTCACAGATGGCCTTGCTGAATATAATGAAAACTATGGTGCTTGCGGAGTGAGTTAAGTGCACTGAAAACATAAAGGATTTCCAAAATGGATCAGATGCCTTTGGATCTTAATTCCTGTGTGGCTCAGTTTCTTGTCTCTAGAATGAAAAAACAAATCCCGTTTCTGGAAGATAAAGTGGGTTCAACTCAGAAAGGTAGTCGACCACTTTTGTCATGAACACCAGTAAAAAAAGCCACAGGAGAAAGAAAGGTACAGTTTAGTATTCAGGAAAATGTTTATGCAGTACATAGCACCTAAGTGAACAAAGAGAAAATAAAAGAAGGGCAGAGCCACTTATTAAGGGAATACCATTCTAAGCCCTAGATTAAGGAGCCATTTCCTTGGAAATACAGTTGAAATTGTGTAATTGAAACTGATAACATAATGTAATGTGTATTTAGGGGCTTTAACACTACAAGGCATTGCATCCTTTTGGTTCCTTAATTTTGTGCTTTCGGCAGGATCTGTTAGTGCTTTAGGCAGTGATGTGTGTGTGTGTATGTGTAGTGGAGGAGACACTGCATTTAGTGCCAGAAAAACTAATTTGGACTCCACTAGAGCTGTGAAATGCTGTATGGGAATATCTGGGGAATGGGAGGAAAAAGTCTAAAAAAGCCCTGTACAGTTTATTATTTTTCAAATTTTGACAGAAAAAGAGGTGAATTGAAATGTAACCTTTCAAAAAAGGGAAAAGTGTTTTAATGCTCTTGTCATCCCCCTCCCTTCCCCTTCTTCCAGTTCTGGAGCAGTTTTTGAGCTGGTTGGATACATTTACAAGGTGCAAATGACCCACTGCCAGCAAAAAAAATTCCAATTTTCCCTTCTACCCAGAAATCAGCTTCACTGTAGGGTCCTGCTGGTGTCTGTGATGATGCATCACAAGCTCGGTGGCCTGTTTCTCACTTGAGATAGGAAATGTCTTTCTAACAACAGGCTTAGGGAATATATCTTTCTCACGAGCCCTTTATTAGTTAAGGGCTAATGAGTTTGGGCTGGTGGAATCCTCTGTAATGTGTTGATGGCTGCTGAAGACAAGCAGTCTGGTATGGTGATCTCAGCACTGGGAGAGCTGGGAAGTGAGACCAACGTGGGGAGGCGAGGAAAAAGGGGTTGGGGACCAACCAAGAAAAGATTAGGAGAAAAGGGAGCAGAAGGACAGCTGACATGCAATTCAGGTCCCCAGTGATAGTATTGGCTAATGTAAATGCTCGCCATAGGCACACAAAGCTATGATCAAGGTCCTTCCTCTTTTCAGCAGGAGTAGAAAACATATGACAAGATCAGCTCTGGACTCTGAGAGCCCCAGAACAGGAGAGGGATGGCATGTATTAATTGAAGTGATCTACATGACTCCCTGATGAACAGAAATGGTCAAAAACCTTCAAAGAAAAGCAGAAATTGCAATTCTTTCTTCGTGGAAATATTCCCACTCTTCCTACTCTACTCATCAAGTCTGCACATGTATCATACTGCACAGTTGGTTGCACAGGAGGAAGCTATCTCATTTTTGTGAGGAGGTCATGTTTCCCCACATTTGGATGTTACAAGAGCTTGCTCTCTTCCCTGCATTGCCCTGAAACAGTTCATCTTAACCACAAAGTAGCCAAGGCAGTGTCCCTAATGCTGGAGCACAGAGAGATCCGCTCTTTGAAAAGTCCCTGAATATTTCAACTCTACTAAGAGAATTCTTGGTGCTTTTATATTGAATATCAAAGCTGTGATCAGCATTAAGTGTCTTCAAAAGCCATGGAAACTTCTGTCCTGATCCTGGCTGATGTTTGGTCTGCTGTGCTGAAGGGTGACTGCACACCCAAAGGTTGGGTGTTGTGTTTGAATAAGAAGCTCTTTATTCCAGAAGAAGTACTATTTATGTCTTCTTCCAGGAAAAATTATACCCCCATCTGGTAATGGGAACTGTTGGTGAAGATGGCCATGTTGTTTTGGCACCTACAAAGAAGAGGCGAGGCTGGGCTGTGTTTTTTCTGTCTCAGAAAGTGCAGGTTTTTTTCAGTTGGCAATCACATGATTTCCAGGACAAGCTGCAGAGAAAGCAAGCTTTTAAACACCTCTTAGAGACAACTTCTTTCTGTGTCTACAGATATGGCGCCTTTCAGATTTCCATTTTGGTCCTAGAGCTGCTACGTGACACGTGTCCACCAGAGGGCACGTTGGCCATTTTCTCCTCCTGAGCACAAAAAGGTAGGGAACAGTTTCCAAAGCAAGTGCCCTTCCAAAATGGGGTCTTGCACTGACTGCCTGGGCCCTTGCCATTGAAGCTGGAATGCTGAGGAATGGTGCTTGGGCAACTGATCTGGCAGCAGGGCTGATGTGATTGACTGAGCCACTACTGCAGTGTGCAGAGCTGTTTTGCTGTGACATGGGGTTCTGCCTGCAAGAAGCGTTAAATCTAAGTCTTTATGGTGCCATGGCTTTATGGTTCCCCAGACCTGCATTTCAGACCCCTGTATGTGTGCACTTGTATACATCCATGAGGGAGAGACACACACACATGCACATGTACATACCCACATTTGCTCACAGAAGAATCTGTATCCACACAGGCCCACTCTATAGCTTGCAAAGTAAATTAGTCTTAAATGACTCTTTGGAAACAAAATAAATCAAATAGCATAATAGTACCATCTTTTTATCTCATTTGTTCCCATACAATTAGTAGTTTTACTGCCATGTTGTGACAGGTGACTGTGTTTGACCTTTGCCGCTTGGGTGGTTGGCTGGTGCTCAAACTAATGAAGACCCTTAATGGATTGGCTTTTGTGAGGCTGTGAGCGGTGGGGTTAAAGAGAAAATGGTGCCTTAGACAGAGTCCAGAGAAGATCCTTCAATTAAACCTGAAGTCTATTAGCAAAGAAATATTGAGGAGGTTGAGAGTTAGCAATGATTTAACCAGCAAGTCTTCCTTGTGAGTCGTTTAAAAAAAAAAAGAAAAGAAAAGAAAAAAAGGGTCTCTCTGGTTATTTATTGTTGAGTGTGTTGTTGGACTCCCATCCTCTTGGATGAGAGGGTGGGAGCAGATCCATTGGCTTGGAGAGGCTGGGGCTACAGGGACCGAGTCCCAAGTTGGTTAGCCCCTTGACTCCCACACAGCTGAGCTTACCTTGAACAAAAAAGTGAGGAAAAATTAAGCAGTGGCAGGAACAGATGAAGAGTGATGCTGGGGAAGATAAAACCAGATCTCTGGGATAAATAAGACTTTTTGGAACCTAATTGTTTTTCATTATGTAAATAAATTACAATGAAAGAAAAGGAGAACCGGCAGCTTCTGGGCAATGAGTCAGAGGGCAGAGCTGAGCTGCAGAGTGAGAGTAATAAACAGGAGTGGAGGGAGGTTCATGAAGAAGCTTGTGCAGGACAAGCAGGATTTGTTCAGAACAGCACAAACAGACACAACAAGCAATGTGAGGCGTGGGAGGCAAGCCCCTTTCCATTAGCTTCAGTGTCAGACCTGTAAGCATATTTCCCATTCCTCCCACACAGACGTCCTTCCTTTTGTTTTCAAAACTTGCTTAACTTTCAGCCTAAGCCTCACCTTGCAGTAGTGTTCATGGTCTCGAGCAGAGCTGGGGCTGCCTCTGGCCTTCACTGGTCCTTTGGGTGATAAACTCTCCCAGAGTTGAGAGGTGGGAGATGGGAGGGATCTGATATGAGAAAATTTGAAGCTGATTGTTCTGGGTAAAGGGACCTGTCACAGAATATGTTGAGTTGGAAGGGACCCACAAGGATCATTGAGTCCAGCTCCTGGCCCTGCACAGCACAACCCCAAGAGTCACACCACGTGCCTGAGAGTGTTGTTGAAACTTCTTGAGCTCTGTCAGTCTTGGTGCTGTGACCATTTCCCTGGGGAGCCTGTGCCAGTGCCCGACCACCCCCGGGTGAAGAACCTTTTTCTAATATCCAGGATAAACCTCCCCTGACACAACTTTCGGCCATTCCCTCAGGTCCTGTCACAGGTCCTGTCACAGAGCAGAGATCAGTCCCTGCCCCTCCTCTTCCCCTCACGTGGCAGTTGTAATATATTTATCATATTGCCATGACCAAAACTGCCTGCAATATTCAAGATGAGGCTACACCACTGCAGAGCATTTCCCTTTACTGCAACCTATTCTGGCAATTGGAAAAGGAGTGGTTTCACCTGCTCCAAAGGTCCTTAGTTGCCATGGCAGGCCCTCAGAGCTGGACTCAAGAATTGCCTGAGTCTTCGTTCCCTCCTCATCTATCTATCTGTCTGTCTGTCTATCTATCTATCTATCTAATCTTTCACTCCTTCCTTATGAAGAAACTCCTTCCGTTCACTTACACAGCCTCTCTTCCTCTCTTTTTCTTTTCTCTCACTCTTAGACATGTGGCTCCCCCCTCCTATATCTCCCTACTTTGGGGATAATTTAACATGTTACACACTAACTTTCCAGTAATGGCACTCTGGCTTTTTGAAATTCTGCTTCCCTGTTTTATGGCTGGGCGTCTAATGGTTATCTTGCAGCCCTGCCTCTGGCAATCATGTAAGGAATAAATAGAAGCTGACACAGTAATTTACTTAAATCTTCTCCACACTTTTGCAGCATTTTCCTCCAGAGGATACCCCCGAAACAACAATTATTTGAAATGTCATGCATTCCTGCCCCTAGGCTACCGACAAATGAACATTAAATCTATTAACAACAAAAAAAATTAAATGTTTACTTTTCTGTGAAGGTAAAGGAGAAGCTGGAGAGAGGGAGGGATGTCTCCAATAAATTTCTTCTCAATAATAAAGAGGTGTAGTTAATGTTCTCTCTAAGCAGAGTCAGCTTGCAGCCCACATCCTATGAGGACAGAGAGGTGATGCCACACGACTGCCATGCAGCCTTGCCAGGGCAGCTCCAATAGCCTCATTTTTCCAGGCCAGGGAGCTCAGTTTTAGGTCGGTATTTTTGCAGATTAAGTAAGATGCGTAGGGGGTCAGAAGCCCTGAACAGGGTGGTTCCATTTCTCAACCCATCTGGCTGCTGGTGCATGCCATGGGGACTGGAGTGGTGGCAGAGGAAACATTACCCCCTTGGCAGAAAGAGGTTAAGAATATAGCTCATCTGTTTCATAGAAAGGAAAACTGAGCATTTTGGAACTCTGTCCCTACATCCTGTGAAAAGTCTAAGCCAGAGCTAAGGCCCAGATCCTCCTCTTTTCTGTCCTATGCTCCCGCCCCTTTGCTCAGCTTTCCTGTACACAGGTAAGCATAGGTGTGGATGGTGGGACTACATGAAGGTGAACTCACCCCTGCACATGGGTCCTGGTGGAAGATGGTGTGAATATGGTGAGTCACTGGCAGCCACTTCCTGTGGATGCAAGTTCCCATGGGGATCTGGGCAAAAAAAGGCTTAAGGACCAAGCCTAAAAAGCACATAAACCTATTTTCCATTCTGCAGATGGAGAAATTCAGGTCCACAGCAGGTACCAAAATACAGTAGCTGAAATGGGAAGCAGTATCGCAGCTTTACTCTGATTGCTTCATAGTGTATTGAAAAGACTGTCCCACTGCTCAAACTTTCCAATATATGGCTATTTTGGAAAATGTTCCCTGTCTATTGATTCAGCATGAGACTGTCTTGGGAACCACTGTGTTTGTACAGTTAAGGATCATCCCTTTGACCTGGAAATCCTCTGTCCATTCTGAGTTTAGGGATTTAAAGGAACCAACAGGACCACATGTCTTCTTGTGAATGAACTTGTGAAGGAAAATTTCTCATCTGATGTTGAATGCTGCAGACCCCACAGAAAAATTTGCTTCTCTGTTCTTCATTTTCCCTTCTTTTCAACAGAAGAAGCTTGGACATAGACCTCAGGCACCTAGGAGAGAGTGACACCTCTGGCATGCTGTCTGAACCTATTGTGATGTGCAGTGTGAACACAGACCCATTGCCCACCTTTATGAAGAGGACACATGATTATGTGACCAGCTTTCTATTCCTCCATGCAGAATGGCCAGGCGCTTTAAACTTTGCAGTCACCATGGTTCACTTTATCACCAGGCAAGTATATCAGGATCTGTCTCTTTTTTTTTCCGATGCATTGGGACCTCACTTTCTTGGCACTGGTTCTAATCCACAGAACCAGACAGTGGAGAAGATATCCAGTATTCAAGTCCCAATGGAACTTACTGTCTCAATCCTAATCCATTTCCTCTGCTGTCCCAGTCCACCTACTACGGTGGTTCATGATATGTGGATGCCCAGTCAGGCATCTGTGGTGCTAGGCTGCTGTTGGACTGAGATCACTGTGTCTCAGTGGGAGATGATGCACATGGGATGGTGTCTGCTTGGGAGAAGGCCCTCCAAGGTAGCTCCAGGAGTCCTGTGATACAGGCCAGGGTAGTTTATACAGACAGATCATTCAGAGCTGGGACAGGGCCTCTGAGTCCCACAGATCCCGTTGACATTTTGTTTCTACCTGCTGTGATTCTTTAAGGAATAATAAGAAAGATCATCTTCCAAGTGTGTGATACGTGTGTGTCTGGAAGGAGTGAGTTGGCTCTCTACTAACAATCCTTTCACATCCCAGTGTGTTTCAGAAGAGGAAACTAGCTTGTCCAAGGAATCAGACTTCAGCTCTGGAGGAACAACTGCTTTGGGCTCTTCTCAGGACTGGTGTAAATACTTTGCCTGTTGTCCTGCACTGCTGTGACTGCACAGAGAGAGTGTCCTTTCTCATCCAGAGAGTGGGGGTTGTGTGGGGCTTTTGTGCATTTTCCCATTTACTTCTGAAACAACCTATCCATTTGATAGAAAGGGCTATGTTCTTCCCCACTCCAGATCCAGCTAAGTGCCTGAAGTTTAATGACACATGAAGAGCAAGGTAGATGTTACATCCGTGATCAGTCAGCTCCACAACATACACTCCGTACAGGAAACCACACAGTTTTTGATGTGAAAAGCACAGGCTTTTGACTTGATCTTAACACAGATGTTAAAGTGCACTGTAGACCCTGGGGTACACACTGCAGGTGAATTCCATCTCAGTATTGCAGTGGACTGATTTAAATAGTTCCACTGCCAGCCAAAAGTCTAAATTTCACAGCATGTTTATGAGTTCTTAAAAGAAAGAAGCACAATTATGTGGTCTAATATATTGGGATGAACTCCTAGATAGCATGTAGTATCAATATAAATCAGTGTCTGTCTATAAATTGGAGGGCTCAAATGCATGTTATTGTATTGCTGAAAAAAAAATAAAAGCAGGAGCTTGGGAAGAGGATTCATCAAACTATTTTGCATTATTAAACTTCCTCCTGTAATGTCTCCACTTTGATCTCCTTTCTGGCCAGATTCAGATCTCAGCTCCTGATTTCCACCAAGGACTATATACAGGGAAGCTGTATGCCTGCACTTTTCTTTTTTTTTAAGCTTTGTAGCGCGTTCTTGTGCTCTCAATTCCGGATAATGCTGGATCCCTTTTATCCAGCTCCTCCTCTTGCCCTTTCAAGTGAAAAGAAGAGTCCTGTGCCCCCCCATCAAAGTTAAAGGGAGGCTTTAGAGAGGAAGGCTCAGCACGCTGGGGCTCTTGAGCCAGTGTTTAATCTCTTTTCCCGTTCCTGTGTGCCTCTGTGGCTTCCCTGCCAGTTTCTTTGTTGCCAAGTTTCTCATTTCCTTTTATTTGTGTGTGCGGGAGGTTGCCAGGCTCGCTGGAATGCAACTGAAGTCATCCTGGGGGGGCCGCGGCTCGGCCCCCGCCCCGGGCGATCCATGACCTGCCTCGGCCGCTCGCCCAGCACGGGCAGGATGGACGGGACTTCCCTTGGCTGCAGGAGCAGGAGAGCCAGGGAGCAGCGGGGCAGGACAGGTACCCACCATGCTGCTGCAGCTGGCTGGGGCAGGGTGGTGTGTCCAGTGCCGTGCAGGGTGTGGTAGAGGATGGAGGTCAGGGAAGAGGGGTTGAGAGAGAGCACCTCGACTTCTGAGCTGCTGCCCTTGCCTGGAAGAGAGCAGAGACATAGGCAGACCTTGGCAGGGGAGGGGGCTGATCTCAGTGCAGCGCCCTGACTCACGGCCGTGGCTGCTCTGCTCCACTGAGTGATGCTGGACTGAAGGTGTGGCCTTCACCTGGATCTGGGATGTGTTCCCAGATTCAGTATGGGCTTCATTAGGCTCCTGAGGGAGACAGCTTAAATCATACTGGTCCATGGGGAACTGTGAATGTTGCTCCAGAGCTGTACATAGCTCTGAGGATTGCATTGGTCTTAACAAGTGACAACAGAGACTGAGTTTGTGCCATCAGTTCATGCTATCTGCCATCCCTTTGTTATGAAGGTACTTTAGTGGATGACTCATCTCTCAGGGAACATGGAAAGGGGATGTCCTGGGTGGAAGGAGACATGGCAGGAGCACAAATTCACTGCTGCGGTTTGTCTTAGCTTTCCTTAGGCCTTGGCCCTCCCACCAGAATGGAGAGGCTGGTGGCAGTGCCAAGATTTTCACCCCTGCTAGGCCCTATGGGTCTAGTTTGTCACATGGGGTTACCATTCATTTCTCCCTGAAGCAGTCTTGGGGAACTGTAAGTCCAACATCATCCCATAAAATCAGTGTTAGCTGCCTATTTGCTAGGCTGTGGAAAACAAGGAACAGGTAAAAGCATAGGACTGTGCCCAAAACTTAGGTAACTTGGGGGCTGCCGCTTTTTTTTGTAGTTACTTCACAGCTTCTGAAAGCTCCCTGTACTTTCCAGGCTGGATATCTGCTGGTCCAGTTCTTGACACTAGAAAGCAAAGAAACAATCTCTTTCAGGTTTCCTGGTCCTTGTTGAGTTTCATCTGAATTCCTGGTAAAGCTTGACAAAGGTTTTTGTACATTTATAGGCCGGAGCCACCTTGACCAGTCTCTTTGACAACCTCCACCCATGGGCCAAGGCTCTACTTAGGCTTGTTGATGGGCCTTCAGCCTCCAACTGTGTAATGTTAGAGGAGTGGTTTTTGGTGGATCAGCCACTATTGTATCCACTATGAGTCTTGTTAATCCAGATGCCAAAGTATGCACTGACTTCTCAGGTTTACCTTGGTTCTGCCTTGTGGTTTGTGACATGTTGAAAACAGGAGTTACTAGAGGAATTCCCAATGGAAAGGATAGCAAAGGTGTGGGATGGTTTTGCTTAGGATGGGTCTGGAGTGTCTGGAATGGGCAGGTTCCTGTGCAGCAGTCTGCAGCAGTCCTGGTTGGGCTGTCCCATAGTGCAGTGATAAGAACACCTAAGTTTTGTTGTTATTTTCTGCTCATGGGCACTGAAAGCAACAGTGATAAGAGCCTTGTCTGGGCTCAAAAGCCTTAGCGCTGCTGTGGGTATGAGTGGTTTTTGCTGTATTGCACAGACCAGAGCTGTTGGGGTTGTGGACCCTCTGGCTAACAGTCAACATGTCACTTCCCTGGCACCTGGCAGATCTCCCTACTGCTTTGTTAATGGGGCATTTGTGCCGCCATTGTCTCTGCTCCCTTTGGACTGGTCCATGGGGTTGTGCAACTCTGAGTTTGTGGAGTGTCTACCTGGATGTAATTGCTTTGGCTTTGCACCTAGAACATTCTGTCAATCTGCAACCCTGAAACTCCTGCAGGAGACCAGGAGATTGCATCACATATCAAGGAAAAGACAGACTGATAAATATATTGCAGTGAGCAGAAAAGAGTCACTTGCTGTAAATACCCTTCTATGCTTTGTTGTGGTGCTGCTATTTCAACCCCATGGTTTAAGTATCTTTGCAGAGTGGCTTCCACACTTGTATTTTTTTTCAAGACACTTCCTTGCTGTACATCTGGCAGTTCCTGAATCACTTTTATGGAAGATTCCTTTGAATTTTCCAATACTTTTAAAAATGAAAAATGTGGTTTATTAATTAAGATATTGTGAAGAAAGTTTCTGATAAAGCCAACTTCTTATTCTTGCGTTAGGAACACTTTTATTAAAGAATATTTCAAGAAATACAGCTTTTGCTATATCCCATTTCTAGTTTTCCTCCTTTTATCAACCTCAGATCTTTTCATTCTTGGTTTTCTTCACCAGGATGAGTTGCTATAGAATGACAGAGCAGAAGGAAAGCACATCATCAAACCACTCTGATTCTCCCCTGCTGCTGCTTGGCATCCACACATACTGTGTATTGCAAGAGAAAAGCAAGACCTGGAGCAATCTGCTGAGGGTTTCAGATTCTCTGTTCCTCTCTTCCAGTCCATTAGGTCAGAAAGAGAATGTCTGTCAACAAGTGCTTCATCTGGAATTGTAGCCTTGGGATTTCCCTAGATTTTTACCCCAGCTTGAGCTGAAGACCAGTTTCCAACTATCAGTCATTCTTGGTTGAACTTATATTAGGATTTTTCAGAGCTGATTTCCACTGCCTACTCACCTTAGAATACCTCCTTTGCACTCATTCAGGGCGCAGTTGGGTCAGGTCCCAGCACAGGAGAGTTCCTACTTGTGCTGGTTACTGCTGTCTGGACAGAACATGGCCTTAAGCTATGATGCAGTTATTCCTTGAAAAGGGTGAAGTTTTTGCAGGGGATTGGTCTGCACCTACTTCTGATCAATATTTTAGACATTTTGATAATAAAATGAAAACCAACCAGAGAGGTAGCAAACTGGACAAAGGTTGCAAGATCTTTGGAGAACAAGGTTGTAATTCAAAATAGTTGTGTTGGTATGCTGGAGAAATAAACTAAACTTAAGTGAATAATATTCAGTAAGTGCAAAGGCTCAGCATGACTAAAGAATGGAGGAACTAGTGCATTGCCTGGGGGGGAGGGGGGTGGGGCAGATCTCAAACTGAGTGGAAGTCAGTAATGTTGCACTCTTACAGTAAGAGAATGTTTGGGTCTGCATTTTATCAATGCCAGTGTCACTGCTGACACACAAGAGGTCCCAGCAGCTCTCTGGCCTGCTGCAGTGGAGTCTTGTATGGTGCTGAAGGCTGCCATGGAGCTGGAAACCAGGGCCTGTGAGGACAGGTTAAGGAACTGGTTTATGTGAAAGTAGAGAAGACTCTGGGTCTGAAACGCTCAGTTTCTCAGTGTACAAATAAATGATATCAAGAAGCAGGTAAATAGTCATTTTCTGTGCCTGCCTGCTAACAAACAGAAGGAAACAAGTATCCCTGGGATGGAGGGAGATGATGTAGTAAAAGCCCTTGCTAACTCATGGAGCATAGAAGCACCATCAGAGATCACCACACAGCTGCTGGGATCTTGGTTGGAGGTGCTGCAGAGTATACCTCAGACAAGGATGGGCTGGATGTGGCTGTCTCAAACAGGGATGTACTCGAGTCATTGCATTGCTTTTTCCCAGCGTACATTGATACATTTCTCTCCATCCATTTAATCCGCCTGAAAGCTGACAGGGCGGTGGGAAGTTCAAAGGAATTTGTACTTTGAGGTTTTTCCTTTTTCCCCATGGAAAACCTCCAGAATCAATGAAAACATATAGCACATGCTATGTATTCCCCCAAGAGAAAGCAATGCAGCAAGCTTTTGGATACAAAATGCTTTGAAATATCCTGGTTGGAAGGTAATTGATTATCAAACAACTGTTATACCATGCAACAGAGATCACAGCTCCTCTTTGGTGCTGGAAAAACTAAGGATTAAACTGGCACCTCCTAGAGGAAGGATCCCTTGGGACAGGTGTCCCCTGCAGAGAGGCAGTACAGTAAACACATGATGCTTTCACCAGCGACCAGCTCCCGTGTTCCAGCCCAGGCCACTGGCAGCTCAGAGCTCTCCC
Source organism: Climacteris rufus (assembly GCA_013398175.1). NCBI lineage: Eukaryota > Metazoa > Chordata > Aves > Passeriformes > Climacteridae > Climacteris > Climacteris rufus. The sequence goes on along the minus strand of VZRZ01002431.1, from coordinate 2,330,808 downwards.
CCTCTCCCTGCAACCCTGGAATGTGCATGGCTCGTTAGCAGCAGCCTGGCAATGTGGAGAGCCCGCTATGGCAGCAGCTGCTTTTCCAGAGCTGTCCCACACGCCATGCAGCCCAGAGGCTGTTTGCCAAGGTGAGGCGCTCCCTGCAACTGGCTGAGATGGAGCCTGTGGCAGAGGGGACTGGTCCTCACCAAAAGCAACCAGTTGGAGCAAACTTTGCTTCCTTGCAAAGTGCTTCCACCTTGCAGTCCTGCCTGCCCAGCTAGTCACCCTGCTCCCTGATGTATGTGCAGCCAAGTGCCAGGGAGCAGATGGAGGAAGTACCATCTGGCTTCTACCAAGCTCATTCCCAGGCTGGAGCTGGGGGAGCTGTTGGAACAAAGGATAGCATTGCTTGGGAGTGCCTGGACTAGAGAGTTTGTGGGTACTGTAGGAGTCTTAAGCTTGCCTCTTTCATGCTCATTGGCTTCCCAGCAGCAGCTTTCCCAAGCTGCAGCACTCATGTTTGTTCCCTGATAGCTGAGCAGTGGGCTCCAGCCACCTTCCTGTCTGGGAGACTTCTGCTGGACTCATGGAAACCACAACACATTTTTCCTCTCCTCAGCCCACACTGCTGCCCTTGAGTAGGACCATATGGGCCACACTCGTGCTTCGGAGACGCTGGATTTCTTTCACATGGCTGACACAGCCAGATCCTGTGGTGCTGGCTGAGATTTTCCTGGTTCGGGTTCTGCTTTGTTCCATGCTAACTCCACACAGCTGGGCTGTGTGGGGCTAGTCACCAGGGAGCAGAGGCTGGCAGAGATGAATAGAGGATGTGAACAGTTCCCTTGGTGCCCTTTTCCCTCACTCTTGTTTCCCTCTCAGCAGGGGGAAGCAGTCTCTGCGTGGTCCTCTGCCGATTGCATTGGGAAAGTCATTAAAAAGAATTAAAAAGAAAACAGAAAGAGACAGAAGAGGGGAAAAACCCCTACACAGCCCCAACAGTTATAAACTTGAACAAAAGAACAACAGGATCTTTCTGCTCGAAGCCCTGGGCCACCCTTACCTTGACAGCAAAGGATAGCAGTGCTCCAGCAACTTACTGGGAGAGTGGAAAAAAGCCTTGGCTGTATTTCTGCTGGGATGGTGGTGATATGGATTGTGAGGCTGGTTGTGAAAGCTGTCATCTAATTGTTCAGATGGGGAAAAAAATACATATATATACAGAATTAAAGTAATTACACATGGTTGACTCATCCATCTACTGAAACTGGCAGTGGCCCAAGCCATTGGGAATAATATGTAAGATACCATCCTGAGGGGCAGTGTCTATCCTCTATTTTGCTTGGGGGGAAGTCTAAGCCTCTGTTAGCAACTGTTCTAGGAGGGGAGCAAAAGAATGGGATGGAGCACCTGGTTCCTCCTGTCCTGTCTCCCTGCAGGATTTGCCTTCCAGGGTTATGGGGTTGTGTCTGGTCTGGGAAGATCTGGTGTATAATCCAAATTCAGTACCATAAAGGTTTTCCCAAAATAGTTGCCTAAATTTGAGTCTGTATTGAGATACAGAAGACTGGGCTCTTTCAGATGCCAGACCCTTATTTTTTCTGAATTGAGACTGGACATGGTCAATCACCTTTAAAAGGATTGGTACTTGAGTTCTGGATGAGTGCCTGCAACCTGGAGCCTGTAAAACACTGTGGAGGGTTGTCCCAAGATCCTCACCATCTTCACTTCCCTCAGCTTCTGCTTTGACTATCTGACCGTGTCCTTTTAGGACTCTAGGGCAAAGGCAGAAACTTTCAGATAGTTGGTGAGGTAATTTTTGCTGCAGTGAGAGTGGCCTGCAGGCTGGGTACAGAGATGGTGATGGGAGAGCCTGGCAGAGAACTGATTTTTAAGATTAGTTGAAGAATCTCATTCTGAAGCCCTACGGGCCACACACTTGCCTGGGTCTGACACAGTCACTGGTTCAGGTTCCTTCTCAAACCGTCACACAAACAGCAGCATTTCCCCTGGGTTTATTTCTGCATGCTTCAAATGAGTTGGATTTTCTCACCCAAACATTGGCCCCAGGAAAGCTCCTCGACCATTTTCCTATTAGCCCTCCTTGTTAGAGTCTCACAGAGGTAGTTTGTAGCTGCAGATGTTCCTGTGCATCAGTTACCAGGGCTTAGGTTACAACTGTTGCAGAAATCCTTAAATCTAGCACAGTGGATGCCTGCGAACATTGTGGATATTTTTGTTTATGTCTCACCCAGCATACCACAAGCTGAGGCAGAACTCAAAGGGGCTAACACTGGTGAGGTTTGGATCATATACCAATATAGGTTTAGCTGCTAGTCTTTTTCATTAGTGGTGCATTTAATAGCTTGCATTAGTATACTTATATGTATATTCTGGAATCTACTGTATATTAATATGGGTCTCTGCATTTATATGATTAGCTCTGTTCTAGGTGTAACTGTGTCTGTGTTGTTAAAACTTGCAGGTTTATCTTTATACAGATTACCAGCTTTGGGATAAAATGCTATCACTTTGATGTACTCACAGCTGATTTCTTGTTCACTGGCTGATGCTGTGGAAATATCTGGTTCCCAGATAAGGTCAGGTAAGTGTGTAGTGTTGTGTTTCTGGTGTATGCTGAGGTGTGCATTGTTAAATTGTGTGCTGGATGCATCCCTCCCTAGGGGTGTTTCTGTGGGGTGTTTTGAGGCATTCACTCTGCGTGTCACCATGGGGACAAGGGGGGGCGGTGGAAAGGAACACAATTTGTATTTCTTAGTGTTGTGTGATTGTGCTCTCACAGTGCCTCAGAGTGAAGGTGCATGATGAACTACATACCTCTGTCCTGTGTGTTTCTGCATGACAATAATATGCACGAACACATGCACTGGCACATACAGGCACACATCCTCCAGGCTCCAGGGCGTGTAGGAGAGTGTGTGTGTGTGTGAATGCTATTTAAATAAAAAAGAAAGGAAGTGAATCAGGGTCGTTTCCATTTTAATTGTAAAACAGATAAGCACTAAACACTTTGAAAAAGTAAATGACTTGAGAATAATTACTATCTATTACTCTGCGTCCCAGGGGGGCAGTTGGAGGAGCCCAGATGGCTACAAAAATGGGATTTAGCAGAAAATTGAAGACATTATTCACCGTAACACATTATCAATTACCTTCATATCAATTACAATAACCTTACATTAGAAGAAGGGCCAGGAGACTATCTTCAGCCCCCAGCCTGAATAGTAATTGCACTACCCCTATGGATGCGTGTGTGTGTGTGTGTGTGTGTGTGTGTTACAGGGCGGGGGGCACCACAGGGTTGTGTAGGGATTCTGGCAGCTCCCACTGCTGGGAAGAGAAGGGCAAGAGAATAATAGCCACTCAGAATACTTTTTCCTGCTCTCTCTACAGTCACCTCGTAGAAGATTTTCCTCTGTCCTGTTTGTGTGGTCTAATAGCTCAAAGGGCAGCTGATGTGGTTCCTTCCAAGAAATTCTGCTTGACTTGCCATTTGGGAAGTTCAGAGTCTCTGTGCAGAGACTATTGTTTCGCACCAGTGTCCTCTACTTTCCTCTTCCCCCTCTCAGCTATTTCAGCCAAGCTGCTCAGTTTGTTAATAGGGGCTGGTATGCAATCTGAGGTTCTTTTCTGTAGGATTTGCCTTTCTTGGTATAGCAAACTGTGCAGGAGGTGGGAACTGCTCCCTCTGCCAGACCCAGATGGGGCAGCAGCTCGTGTTTCCTGTAAACACTCCCAGAGAGATCACACAAGACCTTTGATGGGATATGGAGATGAACCAACCAAAAACAACTAAAAGGTGTCTCCCCTCTTCCTTTTCTCTGGGGATGGTGGAAGGTGTCTCAGGGAGGAGCAGTATCAAGGCTGCTTCAGCAGTCTGGTAGCATGAAGGTAGCTCTAAGGACATCTTGTTGCCTGTGGCTGTCTCTTGTTGCCAGCTGGGATAGCCCTTGGAGCTGGAGGTAGGTCAGTGCTTCTGACTGTAGCCGGCTAATGCTTCTGGCTTGCCATAATGCCATTCTAAAATCCCACCTCCTGGATCTGGGCTTGATCCAACTCACCTGAGTATTTACACATGCAACACCCACATCTAGCTGTTGTGGTTCCATTCTCTGCTGCAATCCAAACAGGTTTCACTGCCACGGTGTCCTAGCCTGTGCACAAATGTGTGTGTAAGATAAGGATTCAGATGCATCAGGGCACTTATGAGTTAAACTGTTGGTGACCCCCCCCTCTAGCCTCCCCCCTTTCCCAAATATGCAGTGGAGTGTCCAGTGGGTTAGTGCAGAGAGGACTAATTGCTATTAAAAGGCTTTAATCTGGGAGATTAGTGTTGGCTCCAGGCAGTGTTTGCACACGAAGGAGATGTTTCCGATGAGATGAACTAGAATTTGTCCCTGCTGTTTTGTTGATAGAAAATAATCTTCCCCTTGGTTTTTTCTCTTTATCTCTGTCTCTCTTGCTTTCTTGCTCTCTCTGATCATTTGCTTTTGCCTCTTCCTTGAAGTTAAACTGAGAGCTTTATTGTATTTTGGAGTGGCAGTCCTTGTTTGACCTTTGGGGTCAGTTGTCTTTGCACATATGTACAGATATGCATGTGTGTACACATAGATGTGACTGGAGTTTCCTGATTCAGAGTCCTGCAAGAAATAGATCCTGATCAAGAGAAGTAATGATAAACATATTTTTCCCTTGCTTGCTGTTGAGTCTCTTGTGGGTCAAACTGGGGCCTGCAGAGCCCTTGCTATAACATGAGTCAGGTCAGTTGCCTTCACCTGGGCAAAGGCTTAATCCAGAGACTGTCAGGAAGAAGTGTTGCAGACTGAAAATCTTAAAGGTCCCTGCAGAAGTAATTAGTGGGAGGTAATTAAATGATTACATATGGGAAGGTATGGAGCATTACTGGACCTCTGGCATGACCCAGGAAATGTCACTATTGACTTTGATGAACATTGGATCAAGCTCAGTGGAAATTAATCTGATAACATGCCAGATGTGTCCAGAGAGCCTGTCCATGAAGGAGATACATTTGATCTGGAAGCACAGAAATCTTTGTGTTGTACTTGCAGAAGGATCCAAAAGCAGATGTGCTTGTTCTGAATTTACCGTTGTCAGAAATCCACGAGTGTCTCTCAAGTCTGACTATACAGACACACAGTCCCTGCTGCTCCTAGGGTGCAGTTAGAATTTTCACAGCATTCTCAGGAAGTGCCAATTCCCTTTGAAAAGCACAAAGGAATAAATGTTGTTTATGTGTAACTTGAGTGGAAGGAACTTTGTATTCCAAAGAGAAGAATATGTGGAAGTTTTGTCAGAAAAGGAGGGCTTGGGTAGAACCAAAATGTTGCATGGTCCTTCTGGCCTAGAGGGTGACCAGACAGAAGCTATGAAAGAAAAATTATAAGAAAGAATAAGTCCTCAAATCAGTGAGGCCAAGAATCACCAGGACAGTTGAGCTGGGAGAAGAAAAATGGTTCAGGATCTGGGTCTTCCATTCAAAGAGGTCAAGACCTCCCAAGGAGGAAGTGCTTTGCAAAGTGTTAAACATCATTCTGCTGTACACTGTCTGACCATGGGCTTTGCTCTTTTGCAGGATGCTGCTGGAATCTTCCATGACACTGCACCAACGTTATTTTCACCATAAGTATGTATTTTGAGAAGGTGTAAATGAAGCACTGGGAAAAGAGAGGGGAAAATGAAGTCACCTTTGTATTCTTGGGGGCTGTTTGGCTCTCCAAAGGCAGTTGTGAAGCCTGTTGCTTGGCAAAGTGTTGTGGTGGTTTGTTGTTCATTGGGGTTTTTTAAAACATCTGAATCAGATATCAAGTATCACAACATGGGTCCTCTTAGGACAGCTTTGTAGTGGGCTGCAATTTTGTATAAGGGTAGTTATTTCTCTCTCTCTCTCTCTCTATCTCCCTGCCGCTGCCTAAAAATCCAAACTGTTACTGTTAGCCAGCAGGAAGGCAGACCTACTGCTCATGTAAATTGCTCTAGTTCTGTTGTTTGCCCTTGTTCCCTCAAGTTTGCAGACAATGCTGGTGTAACTAGCATAAGGATCTGGCCTCTAGCATGTGTTTGTCCCATCTGCTGTCCAGCATGTTAATTTTCATGGAAGACACAAACTTGCACGGACTGTGATTTTAAGGAGGGGCACTTTTTCTTTTCATGAGCCAACTGCAAAGCCTCAGGGGCCAGATTCTGAAAGGCAGTCAATGCCAAGATCTGGAAGAGATGGAAACTTGGGTCCCAGCAATTTCTGGCTGGTGGTCCAATATTGACAAGACCATAGGGGAAGAAGCATGTGTTAGGCATTTGTGTAAAAACAGTGATGATGTTAAGTATTTTCAGTAGCAACCTTCTTGGGGAGAAAGGCCAGTCTTGCAAAGAAAGGTTGGTTGAAATAGGTCGAGAAAAATCCTCAGGTGGGTTAGAAATAGTGGGAGTATATTTCCAGTGCAGTTGTCAGTCAAAGTAAAAATAATGATTTCTTAAAAAAAAAAAAAAAAAAGAAGAAGAAGAAAAAAGGAACAGGTAGGAGAGAAGATTTCTTTCTTGGGCTGATCCTCTTTAATTCTTCTATTTCAATAGGAGCAGAAGTATGTCAGGTGATGGCTCAAGTGATTCTTCTTCCAAGTATTTGATGCTGCAAATGTTTACAAATATTAGTACACAGGCTTCTTAACTTGCCCAGTGATCTTGCAAGTCATGTATTTTGGATGCAAGATTGGAAATACATGAGATATTCAAATTATTATACATGATCTTAAAAAAAATGATAGTATAAGGGCCAAACCAAAAAAATATAAAGTATTTTGAAAGTGTACCAAAACTGAGAATTTAGAGTCCACCTCAAATATTGTTTATTTTTGTAGAATGTTTGTTAGGATACATTTCTTGACTGCTACTGGTCTGATGCAAGTGGCTTATTGCACATGTGGGTGGTAGTCTTAGTAACTCTTTTATTTTTATCATATGTTTCATGAAGTTTCTGAAGCTCTTAGAATCAGGTAAGCATATGACAATATCAGTGGTTTGTTACCTTTCCAATGGTTCTGTGTCCGGCATGAAATCAGAATAAATAGCTTAAGAACTTATTAGAAGCTTTAAATTCAGAAGGTACTCAGAATCTACGATATGATTAATTATTTTAATGAATTTCAGTGAAATCTCGTTTTAGCAGATATGGCACACCATTTTTTTAATGGATTATGTTAGAAATATTACATATAGGCTTCTCGTCACTTTTAAATGCTCATGAAAACTTATCTTTTATCGTATTCATCCCATCATAAATGGGAACTCAAAGAGGCTGTATCCAGGGGAGCTGGAATTTGGCCACTCGGTATTTGGAGAGGTGTTTAGAACTTTCGATGTGTTGAACCTCTTCAACCTTACTGGTAAAACTTCCACTTGACTTGGGGAAGTTGGAGTCCCATCCCACATCCAGGAGAGCAGGTCCAGTTGTGCACATGACTTGCACAGCAGTACCCCTCAAGACCATGGCAAAGCACGTTTTTGCAGAGGGGACTGCACTGATGCGTGGAGTAATCAGGAGAGACGGTGAGTGGTGCAGGACGAGACTGGGAACAAGAGACTGAGAGGGGGAATGGGAGAGATGTAAAGGACCATTGCAGGAGGTGGATTTAAAAAAAAAGACTCTGACACAGCCATTGGAATTGGAAGGCTTTGAGGACACAAGGCAGCAGGGAGCTCACTCAGCAAACAACTAATCCCTATTCTCTGAGCTGGAGCCAACCAAGGGTGGCACTGCCTCTTCTAGCCTGCCAGTGGCCTTAGAAATTTTAAGGAAACCTAAATTAAACCTGGCTCCTGGTGGGCGTTCTTCCTTCCCAAATCCAATTAGCCAATCATGACTTTTCACTTAGCTGCAGTGACTTTAATTGGATCAGAATAACAACAGGAAGGATAGAAAATTACTGCAATTTACTTAGCATGCAGGGTGGAGCCTTGCAGCAGGGATCGTTGTTATCTCTAGCACAGGCTATAGAGTTCATCAGAGGTGTAAAAACTCCATGAAGAATCTACAATAGTATGTAAGAAGTTTTTTCATCTTCTTACAAGCTGCAAGCATCCACAGAGAAAGCTGTAATAGGCATGGTGGTCCAACCTGCTGTTGTCCTGTGTCTGTAGTCTAGCCAACAAAATTTGGCTGTATGCAATATCTACTTTGCACTTGGTGGTGTGAAGGGGCTTTTGGACAAGTGAAAGGCCTGTGAATATCCTCCAAGTCTTTAGAGCTGAGGACAAGCTTAGAGCGATGCAGAACTGAGGGCTTTGGATAGCAGATTTTTTTACTGCCATTCAAGCGTGCAAGGGCTGTAATGAAACACAGCAGCTCAAAGACATGCATTCCTGCCATGTTACTGGACCTGGGGTAGCACCATCAGAAGAACTTTAAAAGCCAAATTCCAGGGTATCAAGACAATGATAAAGCATTAGCAGCAGTACAAGACTTGGCACTGACAGAGCTGATCTAGCAATGCTACTAATAAGAGCTTAACTTCTTCTGAACAGATGTGTCATTGCTCACCGGGATGTGGGAAAGAGGAGACATGACTGCCACGTCCAACATTTTTTGAGCATAATTTGGAATGAAATTTTGGAGATCAAAACATACATAAAAAGATTCCAGCTCAGTGATTTCTCTTTTCTTCTGCATTTTACTGGTCAGGGTTGGTGATGAGCAGCATATAATGAACATAAGACCAAGCAAAACTTAGAGAAACCATGAGGAGAAAGGCAACTATTTTCCTGCTTTCTATACAGCTTAAGGGACCTCCCTTCTACCAGAGCAAATTTCATCATGCAGGCTACACTCCATGCGTGCTGATGCTACTTCCTATCCAAGGGATGCCTTGCAGCCTCAGTGAATGTTGATCTGGATTTAGCCGACATAACATGGATCAGATTTTTGCCCACTGGGAGCTGTCAATGAATGCGAAGTGTGACGTAAAGCTTATCTAGCATGCACACGAGGGACCCTGCTGCAAATCAGGAATGACTTCACTAAATCCAGTGGAGCTGAACAACCATAAATGAACAGAATGAGGCCCACGCATTATCCCAGGCTAGCATGCTATCTTTAGCAGGCCCTAATGAATTCAGCTGGAGCATGTAGTCATTAATCCCAGTGGAAGGAGCAGCTCACCATTACATGACCTAGGATTTCAAGAGTTTGCCATTAATGCACCGGGTTGCTGTCCTAATTCAGAACCCTCCTTGGCTCCAGGCCTGAGGGAAACGTGAATTATCCTGGACCCAGACAAAATCTTGCTAAGGCTCTTTCAGCACCTTCCAGCACAAGTAAGAGGAGAGGAAAGGCCGGGGTAATAGATGGCACACAGGGCCCAGAAATTGTTTATGATGCAAATATGTTTAAAAGCACTGCCTTGCCTCCTCTGGGAAAAGGAGCTTAAAATTGAAGTCTAATGATAACAAATGATTGTTAATGAGTTGTCTAAACATAATAGATGGAAAGAATTAAAAGCCTAGAATAAACAGGGTTTCATTAAAGAACAATAAAGAAACAACACAAATTTCATATCTTAGGATAAACAGACCCTTGTGGTCTTGCTGGGAGTGGAGGGCACTGAGGAGGGTGCATGGGCTGGGAAGCTGAGTCCTCTCCTGGCTGGAAGCACTCCCTGGATGCAGAGCTCTGGTGGCTGGGCAGCTTTGAGGAGGCTGCCTAGGGCTTCACTTTTCCCCAGCCTGTGCACATGCCTGACCTTGAGCACATGAGGAATCCATCAGCAGTCCTCAGGTGCCTGAAAGCAGACACTTGCTCAGGACACTTGCTCAAGTGTCCTGCTTACGCACCTCGCAGCACCTGTCAGCACTCTCAGATGGAGAGGAAGACAGGTTTTGCTCAGAGGTGTTTACAGCCAGGGGCTGCCTAACCCTAGCACTGGAAACCTCCATGATCTCCATTCAGGCAGTCCATGTGGCCCTTCCTTAGAGCACCAAATATCAGTTACAGGGTCCACAGGACTCCCTGGGGAACTTGAGCTGTTCCTGAATGAGTCTGTAAAAGTTACTGAGAAAGGCAAGTTCAAACCAGCTGTATAACAATCTATAGATTGTCTTTTAGGCCTTTCAGAGGCAGATCTATTTTTTTTTTAGGAGCCCACAGATGAAATTGAAGTTGAAAATCACTCCTCTAGAAAAGTGTGCTACTGAGAATGTGAAATTCTGCAGAGCTTTCACAAATGGTTCATCAGAGTGTTAGATGCCAAGAGCACACACCATATTTCATCTCAGTGTGTGGCAGATGGCATATCATGGATAGATTTTAGACCAAGATTTTATTAAGGACATATGAAGAGATGATCAATAATACCTTGGTGGATTTGTTTCCAAGACTGTCTGCATTTGACATGGTGGCATTATTATTTTTATTTGTGTGTGGTGGGAAACTTTGAAATTTCAAAGTTGTTTTCAGACTTTAGAACAGATCTCTACTTCAGGTTTAATTTTAAATCATCCTCTGGACAGTATTCTGCAAGCCCATTTTAGTTTCTGGGAGTCTGACTTACCTTTTACAATTTTTCATTAAAAGTAAGTGTGGGGCAATAGACAAAACCTGAAATGATGTGGCAAAAAACTCATCAAGATTTCCTCAGAAAACATAGCATTCAATATTATTTTATTTATTTATTTTAAAAGGCCCTTTTTCTCAAGGAATTAAAAAGAAGAGTAAAAGAGATAAATCTGAAGACTCTTTCCTCCAGTCCCACATTTTCTGTTTGTTGACTTGGAGATCTTGTTTGTATTTTGGGAAGGATTGCATGTTCAGCAGAGTGTATGTGAGAGCAGGAGTTTTTGCTGTGGTGATGTGCCTGTGTTTCAGAGTGTGTCCATGTCCAGGTGTAATGTACTTGTCTTTACTGATATGCTTTATGATGGTGGATTGCAGATATGACAGGCTCTTTCTGTGTGTTTGCAAAGCTGCGTAGGGCTCAGCAAAAGAAGACCCCAGACTTGACAGAAATCCCAGAACAACCCTAACATTCAGCTGGAGCTGGCTCCAGCCTTCATTCATGCTAATTTGTACTTCACCTGGTGACTGCTTTGCCTGAAGTTGCTGGGAGTGCTTGTGAACTGTGCCACACAAGTGCACAATAAACCAGGCTTTAAAAATCCAGGCAAGCACTACTGCTGTGCAGTGCTAGAGCTTAGCAGTGTTTCCCAGTGGGAAAATGGCTTTCTTATGACAATGTGTCTCTCTTTTTCTTGACTAAAAATCTGAACTTTGTTTTTGAAAGATGCTATTTGTAAGTTTCTGTTGAAACTGGAAAATGATCAAGTTTTCAATATGGGTTTAAGAATTTTTTTTTTTTTAGAACTACCTAGAGAAAGTATCCTACCTCCTCTCTTCAAGTCAAAGATAATCAATGTTACAAATGAAATGAGATTTTCCACTGGAACAAGAATGTTGTTAACATTTTTATTAATGGTATTATTGTATTATTGTTGTTACCTTCTTGTTAGTAGTATTCATACAGGTATCTCCTCGTGTGTTTAGGCTTAATGTAGCATAGTCTGCCTTTCTGAGGACATTTCACCCTGCAGTTGGGCGTGTGAGAATTTGTGGTCCTGCTGTACCTGCGACATTGTCAGAGTTAAATACAACTGTGCAAACGCAATGAAAGAGATGGGTAAATCTCTAACCATAGTTGTATTGAACTCTCTGTGTGACTGTCTGGGGACACATCCCCAGGATACGTGGCTAGCCCTTCAGAGAGTAGATCTGGATTCTGGAAGTCCTGCTCCTTGGCAGCTGCTGAAGTTTCTAGCTCAGTGAAAGAAGAAGAGAACTTTCCAAATGCTTCCTGTGCAGCTGAATGACATAAAAATGCAGACTGAAGGTTCATATCTGAGCCCCTTGGAACCAAGGTGTTCTCAAGAAAAACTTGAGCCAAATGGATCCAGTTCCCCAAACAGCTCAATTTTGGTAAAACTTAGTTTGATTAAATGAAATTATATTAAAACATTCTGACTGGCTCTAGTGAGAGTATCACAAGTGGCAGCTTGAGACTTGATCTGAGGAGTCTGATGTCTGGCATCATCACAGACAAAATCCACTCCATGATTTCATACACAGGAATGTATGAATCCCCCATGTTTATTGCGCTTGCATCCACAGGAGTGTGCCTTGCTGGCTGAGCAGCTTGTGGCACACCTAAGGGTGGATTTGAATCTGCTGTGTGGTGCTTAAAGCTGTGTGGGTGCAAGCAGTGTTGTTGGTTTAATGGCTGGCGTGCAGGTCTGGAGAATCATAGAACCACAGAATGGTTGGGGTGGGAAGGGACCTCTGGAGGTCATCTTGTCCAGGCCCTCTGCTCAGGCAGGGCCACCCAGGACCATGTCCAGGCATTCCTGGCTGTGGTTGCAACTGCACGGAAAGTTATAAGGCTCAGTTAGGCAGCATAGGCACTGTCAGTAAATCATTGTGCAGTTCAGGCTGTTTTTTCCCTGCTATTGGACTCCATAGAGAATCAGACAGACTGTGCTGAGCTGGTCCCATCTGCACCCAACCTGGACAGCAGCTTTATCTTGCCTTGTAAAACTGCAGAGCTCTGTGACAAAAGAGTTAATCTCTGGCTTTGTTTCTCTTCCTTCCTTTTCTCTCTTGCAGCCGACTGAAAGGCAAGATGAGAGCAGATCCATCAGTGTCAGCTGCTTTCAGCACATCAGCACTTTTGGGGGGTTTACTGGGGACTAGTCCATCAGCAGTGCTTCCAAACTGCAACCACACTGCAGACATGCCCCTCCTCCTGCACGGCAGCCAGGCTGCCTGGGGATGCAACGCTGGGACCCCGGTGCCACTGGCCAGGGGCTGGGTGATAAATGACCGCGTGAGGCATCTCCATGGCTAGTGAAGTCTGGAGGGTAGGGCCAGAGCCAAGCTCCTGGGGAGGCAGCAATGAAACCATATTAATTTCTGGGCATGCGTCCATGTGTGTCTGTGTGTCTGTACTGTCTGAAATAATACACTTGACACAAACACACATGCTTCACTTCCAACACACAGAGTAACACGGGAGAGGGCTGAAAGGGAGAAAGCAATCTGATTGACAGGTTAATGAAGCAGTTCATAATAGCAATGGATATTATAACCTTAGAAACAGCTTGTAAATACCCAGTTGCTTTACATGTATAAACATACTCCCATGCTCAGGTCTGTGTATATACATTTGCCTATTTATGAAATATATATGCATATCTAAAAGGTGCAGGAATGTGAAATCAATGCTCTGAAGCGAAACCAAAGAATAAACAGGAGCTGGATAAAATTAAGCTTCATTAGCCTTAGCAGCCATATATATTCCCTGCCTTTTATTTCACTCTTAGGGCTGGAAGTCTTCCAAAGCAGTGGAGAGACTTAGAAGCACACATCTGACTGACATGCACTCCTAAGCCCTCTTGGTACTCTTAAGCCCTCTTGGTACTCTTGAAAACTCACCTGTGTGGGGTTTGTTTAATTGGTGGGTTTTTTTCTTTTCTTTTTTTTTTGTTTTGTTTTGTTTTGTTTTGTTTGCTTGCTTGCTTCTTGCTTGGTTTATTTTTATTGTTTGTTTTGTTGTTTCATTTTCTTTTGTTTTCAATCCCAGTGTTTTGGAAAGAGCAGCCTCAGCCCATCCATGCAAGGCTGGGAAGTTGTGTTAGCATGAGGAGAGTGGAGTTTGAACCGATATCCAGGGTTTTGACTAATTCCTCATCGCTTTGGTATGTCACCCTTTGAAAAGCTAGATGTATCTTTCACTAGGCAGATATTTGGATGTCTTTGTTTGCTCCTGTATTGTGTATATCCGTGGGAATTTCCCAATGTATTCTGGACTGGGGCAATGACTTACACAACAATTCTTTCTCTCTTTTGTGGGACCTATTAGCAAATATAAATAGTGACATACTGAGCTCTTGTGGATGGGCAACAACCCCAGGAGCTGAAAAAGCAAGTTCAGCATGACTAAGGACCTTTAGCTTTTCATTCCGTGACTCTGCTTTTATTTGTAAGGCCCAATTTTACAGTAAGATAACTCCCCTGGATTCTTCTGCTAGTTCCTCTTAGAGAAAAATAGGAGAAGATTGTAAGATTTCTCATACATACAAAGGAGTGTTAAACTTGCCAATTCCCGGCATTATTTCTAAGCTTCATGACTGGGGATGAAAAAATTCAAAGAACCAAATGTACTGGGAAGGATCAGAGCCACAACGTTGATAGAACCCAAACCTACACAATGGAAAGTTGATTTTATCACATTGAAGTTTGGCTCAGACTTGAACTCTTGTGAAAATCCTCAGCAAATTCCCATCTAAGACTAGACAGTTAAGTTCCTGGCCTCAAGTCTTCTGGAAAGAGTTATGCCAGGTATTTTCTTGTCTGATGGGAATTCCAAGATAAAAGCACTTAAAGGTGGGATATGTGCAGAGACTGCTTATGTGATGTGTGTGGCACCATGCAGGGAGCATAGATACACAAGCAATGTGCAAATAACCATGGCTGCAAGTCTCTAGCCCCACATGCTTGGGCGTTTGCTAGCCCAGCAAGGGATCCTTTCATTTATTAGGCAACTCGCACTGTCTTGATCTCTCTCTTGACCACAGTTCTTGATGACCTTATGATCTGAGCTTACAGAAAAAACAGTCAAGCCAAGTATTTCTGTGTTAATCTTACAGCTGTGGAAGAGAGGTAACCTGCTCCTGAACACGTGCAAAGCAGAACAGAGCTGGGAATAGGACTTAGATGTCCAGCATGGTAAGCTCATTATTTCTGTTGCTCTCTAGAGTGGTCAATTATGCTTAAAGCAATACCAGCTGAACATTTGCACAGAAGCAAATAGCTGTATATCTTTGTTTCTAGGAGTATCAGATCTCTGTAAGTGGGAATCCTCTGACTTTCGGTGCAGTTTGAACCAATGTCTAAGAATGCTGTTCTGCCTAGAATCCCTTGTTCTTCTTTAAGCTCCCTTTTCCTCTGTTCCCTAGAGTTAGTATCTGCAGTTTTTCTCCACAAGAATTTTTAACCCTCAACTGTAAAACAGAGAAGAAATTGACTTAAGTTGGGATGGGTGGAGATTAGAGGTGAGAGAGGTTTGATCTGTAGCCTGAAGAGTTAGTGTCCTTGTATCAGGGACTTGCCCTTAATTCACCACTGTGGAGGACTGTCAGGTTTGAGCAGACTGATGCTGCTTGGGAAATTCTCTCCCCTGCCCCAGAGACCAGAGAGGGGAGGGTGTTGTGGGCGCTTGGTGCCAGCTTCATGTGGGAGCACTAGTTTAAGGAATGAGAGCTGGCAAGGTCTCCCTGTCTTTAGTGGTGAGGAGGAGCAGGTTATGCATGACAGTTCAGCTGTCTTCTACCACCCAGGCCAGCCAGCCAGATCCGTGAGGCCTTCCCAATCAGCACAGCAAGCTCAGCTTTGCTGCCGTCAGCACTGCTGAGAGCAGAAGCTGAGGATGGGTGAATCCAAATATCCGGATTGCATGGATATTGGCTGGAAGCATTCCACCATATCTGTGTGGCTGCCTTTGTGTGATATTCATTCTCATCAGAAAATTAATTATTCCATTCACCAGGCTCTGTGAGCTGGGAGGATTACCTCTCAATACCTGGAGTTCCTCCTGGGGGTGAGAGAGGTGTGTGTGAGAGAGAAAGACAGAGAGCACAAGAGCGAGCTTGTCTGTCTGCATGCCTGCTCATCAACAGGATATGTTGTGGACACAGATGTGTACAGAGAGCAGGAGATTGTACCTGACCCTAGATACAGGGAAGGAGTTGCACAAAAAATACAAAAATAAGGAAGATGCCTTGCTCTGTGTATCTGTGAGAGACAGTGCCCTTGGGGATGCTGAGTGGCTTTGTCTGCATACCAGAGAGAGAAGTTTTTTTCCCCAGGTAGGTGAGCTGTGTACAGGTAGCAAGAGTGTGCAGGGCCTGGGTAGGTGGCAATGCCTTGTCTTTGCCTTTATGTGTGTGAATGGCATATGCATGACCAGGCTGTGTCCTCATGCTTTTTTAGAACTATGTTCAGAAAAGTTGATGTGTGTTTAATACAAGCCTAAATCTGCCTGTGGTTTCCTGTGTGCTTGTGCTTATAAAAGGAAAAAGCGCATGTGTACACAATGACTGTTGAAAAACTGCACATGTGGTGGAAAAACTGGTGTCAGCCGATATCACATTAGTACCTGTGATTTTGGATGCATTGGATTTTGACTGTGGCCCTCCTAAGTGCAGCTCCTGTTCTTATCTTCCTGTTGGCACAGCTGATCAATACTACGTACATCAGGGGGTAACTTGTATCAGCAAGTAAGCAGAATCAGGTCTTGTGATATTTAAAAACAAAAGCTTTGCACCTTGGTTTGAAAGCTTTCCTGCAATCCTCTAAGTTACAGGATGTTTTTTTCCCATATGTGCATGAGTTGGGATTTTCCAACTGCAGCAGCAAGGAGTGATCATTCCTGGAAAGCCAAATTGCTTTATTATGGCTTGACTCTGAGAGCGCCCTGATTGGCTCTGCTAGGCAGCACTGCGCAGAGTTTCAGGCTCGGGGTATTCTTGGAAATTTGTGTTATTAATTGAAAGCTTATTAATGGCAAACACAGGATGACATTTTACATGGTTTAGTTATGTTCTGTGAGTCATTGGTACAATGCAGCCTTAGCCACAAGGCAAGGAATCTCCTGCCATAACTGATAACACAGAAGCAATAACAGCTCAGTTCCCACTAACTGGTCCTGAGGCGACAGGGACAACCCTTGCAAATGTCTGATCATCTCCTCTCTCAGGAGAGGAGGTCACCCTCTCCTCTGAGGTGGTCACTCATCCTGGGGTTAAGAGAAGTCTCAGAGGAAAGCAGACTTACTCACTGAGGTAATAAGCACTGGTTTCTACCAGTGGGCTTGAGAATCTTGGCCTCTCTAAATCTCTGAAATTGCCCTTAAAAATAAAAAGGCCTTGAAGTGAGGGAACTGCTGACATCACACTGGAAGGCAGTAGTCCCATCTCTACAGCAGGATATGTGATGTTCTAGGTAATTAAACTTTGTTGTGCTGCACTGTGGCTGGTTCTCTAGAACAATGCTTGAGTCCCATTCTTTGATGTTTGACATGTGGGTCAAGTCTGCATTTGGTTTTTAAGGTGATAGGGAAGGCATTCGTGTTTGGAAGAGAATTGAATATTGCTTCTAATATCCTGCAAAAGTAAATTTCCTCTGCCCAGCTTCATAGATGGTCAATGTCATATACTACAGAATTATAGAATATGCTGAGTTGGAAGGGACCCACAAAGACCATTGAAGCCCAACTCCTAGTCCTGCACAGGACATCTCCAAGAGTCATACCATGTGCCTGAGAGCAATGCTCAAACACTTCTGAACTCTGTCAGGCTTGGTGCTGTGACCACTTCCCTGGGGAGTGACCTCAGCTGCTCCTCATATGGCTTCCCTTCAAGGCTCTTCACAGTCTTTGTAGCCCCCCTTTGTGCTATCTAAAAATGAAAATGAGATTCCTTTTGGAACAAGAAGAGAACAAATGTCTTAGATTCTTAACATTTTTAAAGCAAGTGGTATTTCCCAGTCATTTTGTGGACATGGCTGTGGTGACCACTTAGTCCGCCTATGCTACATCTTTTTAAAGCAGATTTCTGAAGACCATCATGCAGAATTGTGTTTATCTTTCTTACACCTGTAGGCATGGGCAAACAGGCACACTGCTAGGAGAGGCACTCCTGTAAGACATAGATCTGCAGCCTCTTTTGTCTGGGAAGAAACCAAGTTTGTACAAAACCCTCAAATTTCTCCATCAGTCCTCTTGGTTCCCTCTTCCCCAATGCCTTTCAACCTGTCTGACAGAATTCCCTGCATCTTTACCAGGTACACTGAAGGTAGTTAAACTCAGTGTTGTCACTGGTGGCATTTGCTTATGTTGCTGAGGTTCCTCAGGGAATGAGCTTGTCATGAGCTCTGCTTTGGTTCTCAGAAAGGGAGGTGAGACTTTTCCAAAACTTGGCCTTGGGTTGGTAAATCCACCCTTTGGGATGGAAGAAGCAAGGAAAGTGACAGTGGGAAGCCACCCAACATCTGGGACTGAAGAAATGGCAATAAATGCCCCCCTTCACAAAGCAAAACTGACTTGAGGATGCCAGCTGGATTGTTCCTTGTTTGGGACAGCCTCTAGAGCTAAGCATCTGCACAGACTGGGGAGGGCAACTTTCCTTGAGGGTCTCTTAGATCTGTAGATCTGTGGGACATGTACAGTCTGTCACTCATACAGTGCTGCAGTGCCACTCTGCAGCTACACCTTCATCAGTGGCTGGACCTGGGTACAAAAAGCATCCTCTCTACACTGCTGACAGCCGTGCAGGGGAATATAGACAGCAGAGCTCCTCTGCACTCCCTTGTCCAGCAACAGAATTATTTCCAGAAAGGCATTGTAGGCACTGGGAGGAGATTATAGGCCAAGCACTTAAACTCTTCCACCCTGGTTAGCAAGAGGCCCACAGCTGTGGATTGTCCAATGCCAGCAAATAAACCAGATGGACGACATGGATGGAGACAGGCCAAGCTGGGATGGAAAGCATAGTGTGCCCTCCTGTCTTAATGGGCTTCTGAAAGACGAAGTAGCACAAGTTGAAAAGAGCCTTCACCTGCAAAGCTCCTGGCATTGAGGTAATGGGAAACAGGACCTGTTCTTTTTTTGTGGGGCTTTAGCTGTGGCTTACTGGGTTTTCCTGTAATACTACAGAAAGAGAGGTGGTGTCCTGGGTGCCTGCAGGAAGGTGGGACATTTCCAGGTTTCATTGGAGAGAAGAATCCAGATCTACAGCTGCAGGGAGCAGTGGGCTTGGGAAGAAAAATCCAGCAGTCATAGTGAGAGGTATCATAGACCATATGTATGCTAGAGGGTATCACTGCAGTTGCCTGTTCTGGTTAGCACATTGTAGGAAAATAGAGCCCACCCAGTCTGCAAAGGACAGCACTGGGTCAGTGCTTCTGATCAACATATGCTGCTTTTGCAAGGGGCCAGACTTGGCTGTTCCTCCAGCACTTCATGTCTGTGATTTGGTATCTGAGTGATGGCAAGGCCTACAACTCAGATCAACCTCTCTTCCTGCTAGGTGCTTTATGTACAAGTCTGATGAGGTTCAAGTCCAGAAAGAGCATTCTCCCATGATTAACAGAACATCAATTTATGGATGGGCTATCTTGAAAGACTGTGAGAAAACCACAAGGCTTCTCTTCACCAGTGGTCCAGGGTCCCCAGATTCCAACTTTCTTCAAAACCTGAGGTAAGGCAATCTACCCTTGTCTGTACATCCCTGTTGACCATTTAGGCACCCAAGCTTGGTGCCCCCAAATAACAAGTGACGTGAATAACTCATGGATCCTTTGACTTTGGAGGCTATAGAAAATGCCTCAGGACTATGCATAAATAGATTCCCTTGGAATTATACATGGAGTCATTTATCAGTGCTGAGAACTTAACTTCGTGCTAGTCTTATGCCTTAGGCCCATGACTGGCTTTCCTTCCAACAGGCTAGTTGGGATTTTTTAAAAGGTTGCAGCAAGTATGTTCAGCACTAGAGTATGCCTGCTGCATGCTTTGGTCTACTTTGAGTTTAGGATATTCCAGCTTTACAAGGAGATCAGTCTCTCACCACCAGGAAACACAATCTGCTGGAGCCTTTCTCCAAATAAAGGGTTGAACCTCAGTTCAGTGCCTCTTCAAGCCAGGCCAAGCTGCTTGCAAGTCTGTTTTGGAAAGGATTACTGAACACACCCCTCAGTGTGCTGGAAAATCATCCCTGCTGGTAACAGGTACAGTCCAGACAGATTATACTCTTTTTATGGGGTTCAGTGTGGAGGGGTGGATACAGAATAGTCTTGCCAGGCTGTTTACGGCTTTAGGGGAGCGTGCCCTTTCTAGGTGTGATCCTCACTTCCACCATTTGTCCTTCTTCCTCTATTCTGCCATCCCTGAAACAGCCTGGATTGGTTATAGCCCACATGTTACAGCCAACCTGCAAAGAGAGAGCCAGAAAAAGTTAATGTGGAGTTCTGGTCTACTCCCAGGATGCATTTGGGCTGCAGCCCATAATGATATGTATAATTGCGAAGGCCTGCCAAAAAAAGCAGGCTGGATTTAATTGAGTCAACACACTGCTATTAATAATAAAATGGCAGAGACTTTGCTATTAATCACTTGTGCTGGCTTTATCACAGGCAGTCTCGGCTATCTGGCTACCAAACAAGACCTTTAAAAAAAATGGTGCAGTGGAAAACTTACTAGTGGGAATACACCTGCTAACAAAATAAACCTTGTAAACAAAATGTTCCTTGCAGAAGAATGTTCTTTCTGAAGGGGCAGCTTATTTGGGAGGCAAATGGGATTATGTCAAATGCTTATGTCCTGCAGCAAAGTCCTCTTTTTATAGGAATAGATCACTGGAGGATGCACTTGGCAAATGGTGCATCTTTGGAAAAGCTATGCTTGATAAAGGAGTTTGTACAGGGTGGGAATAAAGGGAGAAATGAATCCTCCAAAGAGGAAGGTAATTGCTGCAGGAGTATAGCACAGCCCAGAAAGGAATGTATCTGTAACTTGTAAATGGAAAACACCATTTCCATTGAGTTATTGAACAAAAATGGAAATGCAAACTGAATAGCAGACCTGACACCCTAAATTGCAGCCCTCCTTGTAGAGGGTTGGATAAGCTGTGCTATAGTGAGGTGGAGGGCTGGATGTAGAGCTCTGTACCCCAAAGTGGATGCTGCCAACTCTGCATGCAGCACAACTGAGGGAGTAGGGTCTGGTCTTCTGAGAGATCTCCAAGAGCCAGAAGTGCCTCTTCCCTATGTCCTGATTTGATGTGGAGGAAGGGCTTGAATGGGGCTCCAGCCCTTTCACACATGCACCATATTTCTTTTCATGCCCATGTCCCCTGTAGCCCTCCTGATGAACTGTGCCCCAGTGCCTGAGGCTGGTATTGTTTCCTCTGGCAGTGCAGTGCATTTTTAAAAGCCACCCCTGCTGAGGTTGTTATTGTAGCAAACATGGTAATGAAAATCTTCACTATTGCTTCTGAGTAGAGCAGCTTGTGATAACTATGTCATCACAAGGCACCGTGTAGCAAAAGGGTCAGAAACCCAGGAAGAATAGGCTTGAAAACCCTGCTTCTGAGCTGGGAACAGGATGTGTCTGTAGGCAGAGCCAAAAGATATAGAGCAGGTAGAAAAACAAACAACACAGATACATTATGTTGCTTTTAGTCTAAGAGGTTGTGAGGCTTAAAAACATTACTCTTCTAGCAGACAGTGTGAAGGGGAGAATCCCCTGACTTCCACATCTGAGAATGCCAAAGGAATGGATCTTTTCTTCTTTTGCAAGTTTTCCTGCACAAAGGGATATCTTTTCTGTACACCAGTGCAAAAAATCTCTGTGCATCATGCACCAAAGAGTCAAGCAGAAGAAATTATTTAACAGGCTAAAAGGCCTCTTTCTGCTATGAATTAATAAGGTCCATAAACGAACGCAAATGTTATCCCTCAGAAGGAAAGAGAAAAAAGAAAAGAGAAAGAACAACAACAAAAAAATCCCAGAAAATTGTCCACTTCCTGCTGTTTTCCTTTCCTCCCCATAAAGAGAGTGTCTTATCCTCAGAGAAATTCACTTCATTGTTAGAAATAGCCGAAATTGGCTTGCAACTAGTAAAGATGCCAAGAATTTGCACCTTGCTCTGTGACCTAAAGCAAAAATGACATGAACATTGACAAATTTGACAAGGAAATTTGTGCAAAAAACAACTTCTATTTGGCTAGCCAAGCAGCAAATATGTCGGATGATATGCTTTATTAAGCAATCCATTTTTCAGCAATAGCTGCACCATCTGCAAAGGTTAGTGTGCATCAGGCTTTCCACAGAATTTCATCTGCGTCTGCAGCTAGGTGCAACACACGACCACATTTTTCATGTACATACAATTTTGGATGCAAATAGAATACTTGATGAAAGAGGTGACCTTCCGGACTGACTTCCCCCATGCAGTAAAGTCACAGGCACAGAAGCAGCTGAGAGAAACATATCTCTGCCTGGAGGGAGGCAGGGAGTGTGAGAGAGGAAGGAAGGGGAAAGTGAGGCATAAAAAGAAGAGGAAACTTCAAGAAGTGTTTCCCAAAAGAGTGGCTTGGCACATTGCATACCAGAGAGTTTGCACCAGTCAAAGTCGAATGGAAACTGCTGTGTTAGGTAGCTGCAGTTTTCTTCTGGATGGTATCCATCTCCCCATCTTATAATTTTTCTTTTCTTATCTTATGTAGTTCCTGCTAGTACACTCTCTAAAGATCATTGTCATCATTGTCTTTCATTGTTCTCTCTCACAGTTTACATTCCAGATTTGTCATCTCTTAGGGATGGACCATTTACCTTCTTGCTACTACAGCCCCTGCCTAAGGCTGCTGGTTCTCCTTCTGAACATTCTTGACTTAACAGGATCTATTTTCTAAACCCAAGGAGGGGAAGCACTGCTTTCAAGTATTAGTCTGGCATACCTATTTTCTGACTGTTTTTTTGCTATTTTTAAAACTAATGATGGTCCTGCTTCTGTATTTTCCTACATTGTTTTCTAGTGGATGGATATGGCCTTTTGTGTCCTGTCTGCCCTACATTAGGTGAAATCAACTCTTCCCTAGTCCCCCGTCTTCTTCCCCAAGTGTATGCTGTACACATGGCTCCCCACGCCTCATTGATGGTTGCTGGTTATAAATTCATGTTCTCAATCCCTACTCCACTTAGCTGAAGTTGGATGCCATCCCAGTGCCTTGCAACTGTCCCTGGTCCAGTGGAAAGTTTAATCTGCCAGTTCATGCCGTGTGGTCCTATGGGAAGAGTTGAGTTCAGTGCAGCTCCACACTGCACAGAGAGAAGCTCATTAGCAGGACATGGTAGTGTCTGATGACACTGTGGTCCAAGAAGGCATCATTAGGCACAAAATGTTTTCTGTAGCTCTCTGAGATTTCCTAGTAACTTAAGAAATTCAGACATAGCTACTGTGGGGGCACAGATGAAATGTGGAGCAGAGATGTGCTCTCCAAGGACCGTCTCCCATCTGTGTCTTTTGCAGGAGCAGATATTGCACAAAGCCTTTGACTCCTTTTCTGTAGCCTTTGCTGCAAAGATGCAGATGGGACTGGCTGGGCCTGGCAGGCACACTCTTCCCTGGTTGGTTGCTAAGTGGTGTTAAGTGATGAATGTTAAACTTAACAAGGGGACTTACAGATTTACGTAAGGATTTTACTGCCTGCCAGGTATAAATGATGGAGCAGCTTTGATCTTTAGGGGGATCAGTACTGGAAGTGATTTAAACTAAAGTTAATAAAACTGCTAAAACTGTACTCTGTAGTCCCACAGGCTGAAGGAGCCCTTGGTCACTTGACTGCTCTAAGTAAAAATTGTTCACATTTATGAGGGAGACCAAATCCCACTGGCATTAACTGTGTTTCCAACTGAATAATAAATGGTATCTTCCAAGAGTCCTGCAAGTCCTTCCCTATGTGCACTGCAGGTCCCACAACCTGCTGGAGCCACCGAGCTATAATCCACAGATACAAAAAACAAAAAATGTGGACTCTGTCGTTCCATGGGCTTTGCTCATTCTCTTCCCCACTTCATAATCCTTAAACCAGGTGTGATCCTTTTGCCATTTTGTAGCATGTCATAAGCTACTGTTGAAGCTTTTAAAAACTTTGCTGTCAGGCGAAATTCTGGAATTCTTGGTGTGTTTTATCTTAGCAATTTGCTGGCCAGCAGTGACAAGTACATGCTATAAGCATGAAAATTTTATTGGCTTCTCATTGGACTTTGCCACCATGTACCTTTAGAAATTGGACAGCACATTACAGATTTTATGAAGAGTCCTGAACTGTCTTCTTGCACCGCAATGCATGTTAAGGAAGTTCCTCACAAATGTGAAAATTATGATTTTTAATGAAGGATCTATTTTCTGTCTCCCAGGAATCTGTCACCTCCTACAACATAAACATGAGTGTTTCCACTGGGACTTTCCACAATGTCCCACAATGTCCCACAATGACATGATGTGAGCTGCAGTGGGCAGGGTGCTCCGATGTTGGTGCAAACGGCACTTGTACAAGCTGCACTGATTCAAGTGAAGAAGTGGCTATTTTATAACTATCAGAGAAGTTGATGTGTTTTACAGCCACCCCTGCATCAGCCCAGCTCATTAGGTTTACAAGTGAGAACAAATTCCACCCGTTAATTGTGTTTGCAGCTATGAAGCAAACAGGCTTTCCCTCCATGCCAGGGGGTCATACTGTCAACTGGAGTCACCAGGCTGTCCCTCCACACAAATGGAAGTCATCCTTCTATTGCTATAGGGTTTTCTAATTCTCCTGCCATTTCCTAGAAACTCTTTAACAACTACCAGAATGCCTTCTGTCTGCTTGGTAACAAAACAAGTAGCTTTTCATGGCCCTCTAGAAATCAGTGATTGGCAGCCACTGAAATTGAATTAGCAGTAACTCACCACTGGTAGAAAAAATACATTTTTGTTTTTTTTTTTTTTATTTCAGTCCAGTGCACTGTTAGTGATGAAACTGCAGCACAATGATTTGATGAGGCCACGATCTTGCAAAGATACGAAGAGAGATGAGCTGTTGCAGACGGATCATGAGGAAATCCTGAATTATAAAGGTACAGTCAGCTCTGGGATGGCATTTGCTCTGTGGGGGAGTCAGCTGGAAACTGCCAGTTCTTGAGAGGAAGTTGCATGAAAATCTTGTTACTTGTACCTTGTTATATAATTACCTCTTGCAGAGTGTGGGTTTTTTTCTGAATTACAGTCGCTGCTGGAGACAGGTTATGGGCTTAGACAGACCACTGGCTGGACAGCCTGGTATTTCCTGCATTCCTACTTCCACGGATCCTCTAATAGCCCTGCTGCCTGGCTTTGTCCTGCTATTGTGTCTCTCTCCGAGGATGGTCTGTGTCTGAGATTGTGGGGGGATTTCTGCTGACAGATTCTAGTGGTATTTTCAGAGCCCCCTGATATGCTCCTCACACTCCTGTAGCATTTTCTAAATTCCCTGGGGGCTGAGGGTCATCTCTCACTTTACATGGCATAAATTGATAATGACACAATGAAATCAGTCATGATGAAATGGCTCCAATTTTATTACAATGAAAGGGGATTTTGGATCTGTATTTCTGTTGTGTTGTCTCAGGAGCTGTGCTTACACCAGCGTAGCTTTTTGCCAAAGATTTCCAGTGGTATTTTGAAGTCTCCTATTCCATCCTATATCTTGAAACTAGATTTAGTAAACTGTTTTTAGAGGTTTTCTGTGTGTTTCCAGAGAAGTCCTTCCTGTTGCATTTGTAGCAGCCTATCTGTTTGCTGTGGCTGGATTTTTGTGGGGCCACTATGGTTTTGTTAGAGAATGAGAGAAGTGATAGATCATCTAGTAAAGACTAAGTGATCTACTATGGCTGGAATTTGCTCCTCCTGGATTTGGGGCATTTGCTTGTGCCTCCTATTTCTCTCTTTCCTTGTACTATTGCATCAGGCTGAGGACTAAATCCCAGTAGCTTTCTTACTCCCTTGAAAAAGATGCTGTATCCCGTGAAGTCTGGAGAAATCAGGCACATGATTCCCCAAGACTCCTTTGAACCCAACTCTCTGTTCCCCACTCCTTTCTGCTTCCAGGTATTTTGCCTGTGCTGCAGTGTGGTGTAGAGCACTGAAGTACTCAGACATGATAAATCCATGAGTGTTTACTGATTTACCTACTAGAAGTTTGGGTCCAGGTCAGATAGAGAGCAGAGAACCCTCCAACAGATTTTCTTTAAACGAAACCACAGGCAGATATTTCAGCCCAGTTAGCTGGGCATTCAATTATAGCCTTTGCTACAGAGTAAAACCAGTTTTTCCAAAGGACACTGGTAGAAAGCTCTTAGAAAAGGAATTGTGGCCCCTCCCCAGTGACCTTTCCTTGTCAAATGCTACATGCTGTGATGTTCCTGCACAATAGAGAACACTCTGCTCTCTGTGTACTTGGCAAAGGAAGA
>VZRZ01002431.1:2292200-2299700 GCA_013398175.1 Climacteris rufus | reverse complement strand
TACAAGCAGGCTCAGAAATAAGACCCAGGCTTGCTAAGTTATATTTTCTGGAAATCTATAGATCTGTGACTCCAGTATGAAGGACCTCTTCTGGTAGTCTGCTGATACAGGTGTTTGTTGTCAGTGAATGACTCTGGCTTGTAGCAGCCTGTTTGGTGTCAGCCACCGAACAGCTGTAGGACTTGGAGTCATAGACTTTCTTCATCATGGACTCATGGTTGATTTTGAATGTGGATCCCAGAGCTGAAATATTTTTGATGCCTTCACCAGCCACCCGATTGCAATTCTTGATCCTGTGGTTAAATACAGGCAGACAAATTTCTGATCCACCTCAATGCACAGTGGTGTCTCCTTGGTTTTTGCATTCATTTCCCAAGAGTGAATAAATCATTTCTAAGCACCCGTTCCCAGGGAAGAAGTTGATTTCTTCCTACTATGTCCATGATGAACAAGGATACTCACATTATTTCTTATTATTTGGGTGCACACAGTGTGCACTTCACTTTGAAGCATGAAAGTATTATTTATCTTTTGCTACTCCAAGGAGTGGCTATACACAATACACTTTGTGGGCATTGTTGCCTGTTTAAATGTTCAAACAAAAAAAAAAGTTAGTTTCTTTGTGTGACTGAGCTGCACGGAGGTGCCTGCTGGGACTTGGGCTCCTGTGTGCTGGATGTGGTGTGTGCACATAGAGAGCATGCACCGACCATGGCTCTGAGCAGCCACTGAATGAGGCTCTTGGGGCCACCCTGAGCTTTTACTAGGGGGGCTGTTGAGTTAATTTGCCTTGGACGTTTGGGAAACACTTTGTAGAGCTCAGAACTGAGTCTCCCAAAGTGATAATTCAGTGCCATCCTCACCAGATGTCCCTTTTGTGCAGGTCAGCTGGTTGTTATGTGCCATGGAGCAACCATGGCTTATCTATACTTTAACATTCGTGCTGGCCGTGGTCAGGTAGACACAGTGCACAGTTCCTTGGAGGCCTCTCCACAGGAATGTCCAGGTCACTGGACAGCGAAGGTGCTTGAGCGGGAGCTGTGATAACTAAGACATGGCAGCAGCAGATTCTTGGGCGTGTCCTCCTCTGTCAGGGAAGGAGGACCTATCTCTCTAGCTGCAGAGCAAGGAGAGCCCCGGGGGAGCAGGCATGGTGCTGTGGTGCTCCTCCCTGCCTCCCCTTCCAGGCTGGGCTTTGTGGCAAGGGCTCTGCAGGTCCCACATTTGTCTGAATGTGGCACCGCAGCAATTTTAGTGCGACTGTAACTGGGGGTTTGTGTCTGCTGTCACTGTAATTATCTGTCTGGTCAATAAAATGAAGGGTACTGAGTGCTGGCAGTTTGGGGGAATGAAGACTGACTTAATTACAGCAACCAAATCTCTCACATCTCCTGTGCACTGAAACACCAGCCGCCTTCATGTGCTGTCCTTTAACAGAGCTGCCTATCATGCATCTAAACAAACAAGTAGGGAAGACAGAGGGGAGATTGTTTGTCAGGGATGTGTCTTTGCGAGGGAGGAGCAGCAATATCTGCAGGAGGGACTGAGGTGAAACCCAACATCAAAGGCAAGAGGCTGTCAGCACATTTAACTTTATAGAAAACCTTCTCCTAATAAAAAAGGAATGACCTCGTTACTACGGACACTAACAGTTCCCAGGGGAACACCAGGAGACTGCTGCCTGTACTTTTAATATTCACTTTACAAACAAATGGGAAACCTTGAAAGAATTTTGGTGTTGTTCTTGGCAAGTTGTTACAATGCTGTGTCCTTATAAAAATCATTTAAGAATTTATGTAGTGTGAGTTTACTTTTCATCTGCTGCTTTTCGTTGCTATCAATCTCCCTCCCTCTCACTGCCTTAGTCCCTGTGGGAAAGACCAGGATACCCATGGAGCGAGGTGCTGGCCACCCCAGCAGGTTCAGCAGGAGGCACTGTTAAGCTTGGCTCTGAGAGAGAGCACCCATATCTGGAGGAGATGCTTGAAAAGTCTGTCTGGACCTGGGCCACAGAGAGCAAGCCAAATCCTATCAGGGAGGTGAAGGGCAGGGGAAGCTTTGAGTTGGCTGCAGAACTGGAGCAGGGGTGCAGAGGGGAGAGCTGGGCCAGTGGAGGCTGGAAGGACCCTGACTGTGACAGCCCTGCAGGCAGCCTGGTGTGAAGCAGTGTGGGGATGTAGGGTGGGCCGGTTCAGAGCTCTTCTCCTCTCAGCTTCTCCTGGCAGGAGTCACCACATCCAATAATGCCAGGAAAGCTAGTGTGGAACAAATCTGTGTCTCTTCCAAGACTCTGTGGAAGAATTAGGGAGAAAATGCTGCTGCAAACTGAAAAAATACTTGTGAAGTGTGAGGCTGTTCAGTCAGCCAAATATCTCTGCAAATTACATGAGCAGTTTCTTTTCATGGGCTAGGTTTTCTCCTCAAGTTACCACAGTCTGAGTGAACAAAAATCTTCCCTGGTGTTTCCTTGGTGTTACATTTGCTGTGTGGTAACTGAGGGAGGTTTGCAGAAATGGTTTCATTAGTGGAGGAAAATACTCTGTAATGGAATTAAGCCCTTACAGCTGGTGTCTCAAGATATTCAGTAGCCATTCACAAACTCTTACCCACACTTAGCTGGTGTGCAGCCCGGAGAGTACCCCTTCCTCTCCTGCCATGTGCCCACATTGATGTGCAGAGTAAGGCACACGCCAACACACTCATGAAAATGCAAATATGCATAAATGTATGTAATTTAACTCCCATGTGCCTATCCACACACACCAAAGAGCTTGCTTCTGTGCATGTCAGTATATTCCTCCTTTCCAATCTCCATTTGCTCATACAGGGCCATCCATCCCTGGTGCATATTTGCTGCCAATTCTGACAGTCATATGCAGTACAACTTTATGCCTTGGGTTCATCTGTACAGCCAGCCCTGACACCAAACTGCGGGAAAGACAGCTCGTATTTGAATACCTGTGATTCATACTTTACCTGTTTCTCTAGACATTTGCTTAGCATCACGTTGTCCCAGACTCTGTCTGAGCTCAGGTTTCCTGACTACTGCTTCAAGGCAAAAGGCAAAGGCCTGCCTGCTGCTCCTCGAGGCTTTCTAGTGGAAGGATGAAGTACAGAAGAGGAAAATGTAATGATGGTAAGTAGGTTGTGGGAATGATACCATTCATTGGTATGGAGGTATGAGAGTACTCACTAACGAGCAATTTACAAAAGACGCTTTTGAGCCATTTTGAAGGAAATCACTGACTGCTGGGAGCGGGAGGGTGCAGGTGGCTTCATGCAAACGCGAGCCATGGCCCAGGAGCCACCCTTCGCAGCTGTGAGCTACGCCAGGAATGTGAGCTGCTCTTTCCACTTCCACACTCTCCTCTGTGGCTGTCTGGGAGCACATGTTTAGCTTCTGCAGAATCCTACCAGTTGCCTGTGTCATGTGGGCAGAGCTAAGGCCACACAGAGATTTAAGCCAACTGGCATCCCTGCCTTCTACAGGAGAAGGTGAGGCATCTTTCCTTATACCAGCTGAACATTTCTAATAGGCATGTGGATCTAGTATTTTATTTTCCTTATCTTCCTTCTTCCCAAATATTAGAGTGGTAATGGACAAAATTTGTTCTGAGGGTTTGTCATTGTCAATTTGTCGTTGAAAACCTTGACTAAATGGTCCCTTCAAAGTGCAGAGAAGATGCTCTTTAAAGCACTTCAATGAGATCCAGGGAGACTCTGGTCCACTGCTACTTCTTTGAAACCCAAATTTCACATAGAGTGGAGCTGGAAGTTTTATGTACTTTGTAAAGACCTTAGAAAGCCATATACCAAATGCTACAGGAAAAGCCAGTTATTAATACACAAAGATGGGCTAAATTTATCTTTGCTTGAATGGTATAAATAAGCTGTTCTGGGTAAGTGCAAAGGGAGTTATCCTGTGTTAAAACCTCAGTGCCAATGATATGAATCACTGAAATGCTGTTTTGGAAAGGTCCTAGGCACTTCTATAAAGTTGTACTTCACTGGGGTTTTCTCTTGACTTGTTCTGGCATGTTTGCTTATTCTGATTATCTGTTATGGCAAGTTTAATCTAAACACTAGGAGAAATTTCAAGATGTTAATTAAAGAGGAAGATATTTCAAAGTGCGAGTGCCCATTTGTGCACATGCCGACATATTTGTAAATAATCCCACATGCGCCGGTGGTCATTTTGTCTTTTGTGGGATACACCATCACAGCTCAACCTCTAGGTTTACATTACTGCCAGCAAGTGAAAAGCAGGAGGATGGACTTCCAAAGTCCTCGTCAACTTCACTGAATTCCCAGGTAGACTTTTACATGCACATCCTTACAGCACCTTCCAGTACCTAAAGGCACCTACAGGAAAGCTGGAGACAGACTTTACTTTTTACAGAAGCATGTAGTGGTAGGGCAAGGGGGAATGGCTTCATACTAAAAGAAGGCAGGTTTAGATTAGATAGCAGGAAAAAAGTATTTTCTGTGAGCATTGTGAGGCACTGGAACAGGTTGCCCAGAGAAGCTGTCGATGCCCCAATCCTGGAAGTGTTCAAGGCCAGGTTGGATGGGGCTTTGAGCAAACTGGTCTCATGGAAGTGGTCCCTGTCCATGGCAGGGGAGTTGGAAGGGACCTTAAAGATCGCCCAGTTCCAACCCCCCTGCAATGGGCAGGGATGCCAAACAATTCTATGATTCTGTGATCTAACCGTGAGCAAAGATACAGCTCAGCAGTGAATTAAAAACCAGCCAGGTATGTGCCCAGAATTGCAAGTGCAAGTGGTCATGCAAAGGTCCAAATGCGAGACCATAAGGAAGAATGGCTTGTAACTAGTGTTTCAGAGAGACCTGGTAAGAAATCTGGGGTCACTGCCTGGCTCTGCCACAGATTTTCTTTATGTCCTTGACTCATTCACTTAATTTAGCTGTTCTCCAGCTACAGCAAGAAGACAATAGTGCCTCTCTAATGGTCCTGTGAAGGTCTCTTGAGACTGTGAAGAGGGAGGACTTGACTGTCTCTGTGTAAATATACCCCTGAGAAAAGGGATTCCAGATTAGAACTGCCTGGGTCTGCTGCTGCTCCCCAAAGTAATTATATCAAATATCTGGACCAACAATAAAACTTCACAATGTTTCCCCATTTGGGGTTGAAGAATATGTTTTGTTCAATAACCTGGAATGTAAAGTTTGGCTATAGTTTTGAGCCCCAGTTTTTTGGTGGGTTTTTTGTTTGTTTGTTTGTTTTTTAATTCTTTTTGGTCATTGAAGTCAAATTCAAAGTGCTTACCCCCTTCTGGTTTTAAATCAAGATGGTATTCCTTTAAGAAACAGTTAACAACTCATTCAGATTTTCTTCTGGATCATTTTTGGGTCTTTCTTCCTCTAACTGAAAGTTTGCAGTGCAACCACACACCTGGCAGCAGTTCTTTAGCTCTGCCAGCTGCAATTTTCCAGGAAAATCTCCTTGCTGGGTAATTCCTGATGAGGCTAGAGGGAAGGACAGGTTTGTGTAGCTGTCTGCACTGGGGTGGATTATTGCCCTCTTCCTGCACCTGTCTGCTGAATTTAGAAGTGTGGTACACTGAATAACCCAGCAGAGAGATACCACCTGCAAGCAAGGAGGTAAGAGCAAGTCCTTTTGGTGAGATGCTGTTATTCTCTGGACAGGTCCTCTGCCTTTCTAGGTGGGACAGTGTGGCCTCTTTACCCCATCACTGGATCAGTGCTCCCAAATTGCACTAGTGTAATCGTCCCCCCTGTATTAAGCAAGTAGCTGCTGGCTTCTGACTCCACACACCAGCCTTGGGTATCCCCTCTCGGGTTGATGCCTGCACCCCCTCTTCTCTCTTGAAGCCCCCTGCTTGTGGGCTCCTTGATATTTTCCAGTCCTTCCCTAATGAGCACTGCAGAATTACAGCTAATTAAGGATGTAAATGATGCTGGAGAGGGAGAGAGAGGGAGAGGCTGCGAAGGGGCGGGGGGGAGGGCAGCTACTTGCTGTGTGCAACTCTGCAGTAAAGTGTCTCCTACCTCAGCAGAAAAGTTATCACGGGAGACAATGTCAACTTTAGGGAGGGGGAGGGCCCTTCGCTCGGCTCCATCCCCGCCTGCAATAGCCGCCGCCTCTCTTTTATGTATCAGCGCTGCAGCTGCTGATGTCCTCCCTCCCAAATGCTGCTTTGTCAGCCAGAGCTGTCATCGAGCCCTGGTCTCTCTCTGACACTTGCCACTGCCCTCACCCGTGTGTCGCCTGAGGGGTGAAGGGCTCAGAAGACCTCAAAACCTGCTGGTGCTTTGGGTGAGCGACCTGTTGTGTTCCTCTTACTTGCAAAGGGATTTTGTCCCTCTGGTGTGCGCCAGGTCCACCTCCACATTCAGAAGCGTCAGAAAGGACACCACTGCCCGGGGTGGGTGGGTGGATTTTGGCCACTTCTCCTCGGCACTGGGGCACCTGCATCTCTGGGCTGTCCCCTGTCAGCCTGGCCCTCAGCCACCGCTCCTCGGGGGAGGATAAGGGCGAAGTCCCTGATGTCTGCAGCGGTGACCAATGGCTGGGACAACGCGTGCAGGGTGACAGGCGCCAGCCCGAGCTGTCAGCTCCAGCCAGGCCACCCTGACATACGTGGGTGCTCACACATGTGAGCTGCTCGGGTTTGCTTTAGGAAATGCCCCTAAAGGGAGCAGCGGGGACACTGGGGGAAGGCCGGATTCATTCAGCAAGGGGCTGCAAAGCCTCCATCCCGCCACCAGGCTTGGCTGACAGCTTCTGCCCACACCAGGGAGCCAGGAGTCCACCGGCTGGCAGCCCTGCTTTGGGGGGAGATGATTCTGCTGGCGACGAGCAGCTGTTTGAACCCATTCCAGGCTCGCTGGGTCCTCCCGAGCGCGTTTCCAAGCACTCCGGGTCCCTGTTGGCGTATTTCTCTGCACATTGCCCGGATCAATGAATTGCGAAGGGATGCCTGCCCCGGCGCCACAGCCGGTCCGTCTGTCCGTCCCCGCCCGGCTGAAGCCGGACGCACGCCCCGGGTCAAGGGGACGTGGCTTTGGGTGGCAGCGACGGCAGCAGTGGTTTTTATTGTTGTTTCCCCAGAACGCTGTGCAATATATTCCGATTTTTTTTCTTGTCATTAAGCCAGTGCCTCGGAGATGATGATGTAGTCCCTATGTGGGCCGCAGAAAGCACTTCGAGCCGTGCTGGAGTCGTGCTGGGTGGCTCTGATAGCAGAGCTAATGGGAGCGAATGGGATGCAACGAACTGTTCTAATGACACCAGCCAGGGAAGAGACAACAGTAAGAATAAATAAATGTTAACTATTTTCCTCTTCCAGACATTTGCATCTATTGCCATTAAGTTCATTTAAATAAGAGAGAGAGCGAGAAAGAAGGGGAAACTTACTACTACTCTTAATAACCAGTGTCTAAAAATAAATTAGGATGCTGGGATGCACTTAAGGCATTTTAAAAATAAGTCTGATTTTTCCCCCCTTTCCTCTTTTT
>VZRZ01002431.1:2194509-2292151 GCA_013398175.1 Climacteris rufus | reverse complement strand
TTTTTTTTTTTTTGAAGTGTTGGAGGGTTTTAATTTGGGCCAAGTAATTTTGGTGCAAACGCTTGGGCGCCTTTCGTTGGGAAATTGGGAGGAATGCAAACAAGATTTCACTTCATTAAACAGGGGCAAACAGTAGAGAAATTGCACTTACTTATGGAAATGACTTTTAAACATGAACAGCATTTACTTGCATTGCCTTGTGCTGAATTTTTTTTTTAAAAGATTATACATGTGAATAATTCACCGCGGGCCAATTAGATGATGATTTCATTTTTAACCTCTCTTCCTTGCCATCTTGCTGGCTGGCCCTTTCATTACAATTTCCACCCTCTTTCTTCCCTTCAATAAATTAATAAAGATCAAACAATCCCTCTTCCTGTGGTGCCAAGAGATAGCTTCTTGGAAAGGGTGTAAGGTGAGAAATCAGAGGATCCCCATCTCTACTGAACTACCCTGGGATGCAGCAGAAATAACTCCATGGGATTTCTACAGGTAGAGCTGCACCCATGTGTTCAGGAAAAAGGAATGAAAAATGGACAGGAATGAAAGGGGGAGACAGAGAAAAAAAAGATCTTCATGGTCTTGACATGAAGAATCAGGTGCTGGAGAGAGGCTGAGCAAGCAGGATTCACCCTCTGTGAGGCTCCATTGATGCTGACAGGATCACACTGGTGTGACTTTGCTCTGGCCAAACTAAAAGCAGTGCTCAGGTGTCTCTGTGGCATTGCTGAGAATAGAGTGATGCCCTGAAACTCTTCAGCATCCCTGGGCCCAGATGCAGGCAACAGAGATGTGGGGCCACTGCTCAAACAGGGGAGGAATGGGCTGCGAGAAGAAGCCAGAGGAGGGTGATGCTGACTTTTGCCAAGGGCTGTCTAAGTGGACCTTACAGCAAGTGGACAGAAAGACAGTTCTCCGTGGGGTCTCCCTGTTTTTCCCCATCTAACAGATGTTAGAGATTCTTGCTGTCATTAACACGTCAGGGGTTTTCCCAGCTCACTGTGGAAAGCAGTCTGTGGGGTTTCATGCCAGCAGGGTCTGCCAAAACTTTCAGGGTGCTGGGAAGAAGGAGCTCCAGAAAAGACTGGCTCCCTCTAGTCTCCAGTTTTCTGCTTCTGCATTTCTTCAGATGTCTGCCAGCTTAAAGGGGCATTGGCAGACTCGGTCCATGCAAATCCCAGTCATGCTTATAGGAAGACAATACCTGCCCTCAAAATTTCTTTTTCCCAAATATTTAAGTCCTGGAGCTCTTTGCAGTAATTAAATTGTGTAATACAGAGCCTAAAAGCCTCTAAAAACCTAATAACAAAATATATAATTAATTCATTGTAAAAAATCAGCTGATATGCCTGTTTAGTTTCTAACGTGACTTCTACCTCTATATGAGACTGCTATCTTCCTTTCATCTGCCCTAAAATGAAGGAGAAATTTGGGTGCCTTCCCAGTGGAACTTCCAGTCCCCTGTCATTGTCAGGGCAAGGGTGAATGGGAATATCTTTCCTCCTTGCACCACCCACAGCACAGTTTTTTTCTTTGCTAAGCAAGAGGTTTTTCACTGATGTCAGCAGTCACACTGCAGAAGAGTCACTGCTGATGAGGTCTGTGCCAGCCTGTGTGGGGAGTGTCTGTCCTGTCTTCTCCTCCTTACAGGTGGTGAAACAGAGGCACGGAGCAGGTAGGACACCTGTTTGCTCCTGTATGCCCTGGCCAAGCATAGGCAGCAGTGGGACAGCTGGGAGCCTGGTCAGAAGTAGGACTGTCCATAATTTCATTTCTTCTTCACCTCTCATTTAAAAGGTTATTTTAACAAAAAAGATCTTCCTGGGGAACTCCCCTCCACATCCCTGGTGATTGTCACAGCACTGTGTCACTGCTTCCTTCACCCCCATCTCTGCTGCTTCTGAAGCTGTTACCATCTTCATCCAGGAACCCTTTCCTTGCACTGTGCCAGCCTGATCCCTCCAGATTGCTTCCCAGGATGTTTCATGGTCATTTTGTCAGTGTGTCCTTTCTCACCAGATCAGATTCCCAGCCTTTCTGTGCTTCAGTGTTTTTATGACTCTTCACTAGTTACAGTTTCATTGGGAAAGAGGTGGCTGCAAGCAATGACCTGTGATTTTCAGGGAAGGGGAGAGCAAGGAAACTTCAAGCTGCATGGCCTCCCACTGGGAGCTGGCCCTTTTAGAGCCCTTGTGTCAATTATGGCTTCCCCACTCTATTTGTTTACCCTTAGCCCAGCATGCTCCCTTCAGGGCTCAAGGCAGGCAAATTCCCTCTCCCAGCAATGGCACAAAGGCCTTTCAGCCCAGGCTCAGGAATTTTGCATTGCCTATTAGTGATTCAACCTACAGCATCAGGACCTAAGCTCCATGAAACAGGTTCCCTAATGAAAAGGCTTTCATTTCCAGGCTTCTCTGGTATCTCTGTTGTACCTGGCATCCTCTAACTGGGGTTGGAGTTGAGGAACAGAGACAGCAGTGAGCCCACATTACAACAGTCACTGATGCCTTACCTCTGTGACCAATGCTGCTGGCTGTAGTGTAGAGTATGGGACATTTTCTAG
This sequence comes from Climacteris rufus, assembly GCA_013398175.1. Classification (NCBI taxonomy): domain Eukaryota; kingdom Metazoa; phylum Chordata; class Aves; order Passeriformes; family Climacteridae; genus Climacteris; species Climacteris rufus. The sequence continues at coordinate 2,289,588 of VZRZ01002431.1, read as the reverse complement.
CCCCACACAACTGTTCCTGACATCTATTCCAAAGAAACTCCAACACAGAATCTTTTATCCTGGAATATCCATGCTTGGAGTTATTCAGAGACATCCCCCTGTGAAACTTTGTGGAGAGATAAGCCCAGAAACATCAACTATGAAAGAGCATTTTGTGTGCTGATCTCCCTCTGCAGGACAGGTGCTTCCATCTGCTACATGCCTCTTGAATTCAGGAACAGGACCCTTCGGGCTGTTTGGTACCTCTCTTGACCTCAGCAGGTTTACCACCAGGGACAAGTTTAGCTCCATGCACTCATTAACCTGCTTCCCCTGAAGCACCTTTGAGGCCAAGGGCTATGTGAGGTGGGCACCCACAGCAGCCCTTTGCCATGGGCACCCTCTTGCTGATCTGCTTGTGCAGCACCTGGAACCAGGGGTGGTCGTAGGTCCTGACCATCCCCATGTCCACAAGAACAATGAAGGTAATCTGCTGGCAAGGCAAGGCAAAACAAGACAAGACAAGACAAGGCAAGGTAAAGCAAAGTAAGTTCTCTGTGCAGTCAAGAAGTCTTGGACTGAGGAGACTTCAGGGGTTATTGGTACATCTGACTCTAAAATGAGCTTTGTTCCTTTCTTCAGCCTCCTAATGACAGACAGTGTCTCTGGGCAGTGAATCAACAACCTCAGGTAGAGCGAGTATTATTGATGTTCCTGCTGACACCCTCCCTTCAGACACTGCATCCCTGGAGGCTGGAGAGGGCTCGGCTGGGCTCCCTGGATGAGGGTCAGAGAAGATGCTGGACTGAGGCCTCCAGCAGGATTTCTACCCACAGCAGCCACTCTTGAGAAGATCCACCCTTGTTTCCCGTGTGGGCTCTACAGAGAATTAGCAGTGGTGGAGTGCTGATGGCATTGGAGAGCTGCTGGTCATGCTGTCAAATACCATCAGGGCTTGAAAGGTAAGGTTGGCAGCATCCCCTAGGTGAGTTATATGTTTCTTTTCTAAGGCCAGCAGGTGTTAGTCTTGAAGAGGGATGAGCACATCCATTTCACCCCATCATTAGTGAAAACCATACCACTAAGGACTGTCTGAAACATGACATTTTCCACAGAAACCTTCAAATGATGTTCATTTTGGGTAGAGCAGGGACAGTTTCCTCTCACCAATATTTCCAAGGGAGTATATTTTTGATAACAGTTGAAAAATCCTTCCATTAAACAACAAAAAACCCCTTTACTTAGCTTTTAAAAGAATTTGAACTATTGGTAGGTAAGAAAAAAATAATCTGGATATCTTTTCCTATTTATTCTGTTTAAAATATAAATGCAGAGTATGTTTCTGGAAATTGTCTTCCATTGGAGAAAAGATTGCAGTCTTGTAGGTGTATGTAATAATAGGAGAAATATTTAGAGCAAAGAAGAAAAAAAAACCAGTATTTTTGGAAGAGTTTTGGAAGGAAACATAGCAAGTGTAAATTGGAAAGTGTGGAAATACTCCCCTGCCTTTCAATTCTCACAGTCTAGAGAAGGGAGACTTTAGATATTAGTGACTCCTTGCTTTATAGAAATGATGGAGCCATACTGATACTGTGCCCTCATAGTCTGTATCAATTCACATTAGAGGAGCACACAGACTTTCACAAGTGCATTTTGTCCTTTCTTATCCTCCTTCCAAAATACAGATCAATTTTTTAATCTCCTTTGCACGAGTGTGAAGACACCAAGACACAAAGATGGGAGTGGTCTTACTCAAGGTCAGACTGCACAAATTACCATGGCACGAGTCACTCATCAGTTGTTGTGAGGAATAGCAGAGGAAAACGTGGTCCAGCATCATCTGTTGCACTACCATCCTGGCACTGTCTTTCAAATCTGCTCTGTGATCATCACATCCCCTTGACATCTCTGACAAGCAGAAGAAACAGAGAAAGAGGCCGGTCCAAACTGACTTCTGGATAATTCCTTCTGCTGCAGACACTGAAGTCCTTGCAAAGGGAGAATCTTGGGATGTCACTGGCTGTAAATACCCCAGGTTTCTGAGAAGATATTACAAATTGTGGCACATGCATCTTGTGGCTGTTTTTTCCTGACCTTGGTGTCACATGCAAGGAAACAAGTGGTGGAAAAGCAGAGGGGAAAAGAGCAGTTATTCCTCTGGGGTCCTGACAGAAGGAATAAGACTGTGGGGGCACCCGGGGTGGCTGTGGAGTAAAAAACCTGAAATACCTTTTCACCCATTTATTCTGTATTTTCCACTCTGTGGGTCCTGCTCCCCTCTTTCCTCACCCTCCCCCAGCTTGCCTAGTGATTCAGGAAGAAGAGGCCAAGGAGAATAATATTGTGCTGGAGATAGGACTGGAAGGGCAGTAATTTAGAATCAGAGGCTTATAGTATTATTGCCTGCAAAGCCATTCATGGGAAATGATTCCACCCATCCCCATTCCGCTCCCCCCCATCCCGCTCTCCTTGCTCTGCAATAACAATAACAGAAATGCCTTCAGGAGGCTTTTCTACTCAAAATGCAGGCAAAGGAGCACTTTTCTCCACCACTCCTCTTCTTTCCCTTCTCTTCTCCCTGCACTCGCTTGTCCCCCCTGCCTCCAAGCCTAACCACTGCTCCCTCCCTTATCCCTCCCCCCCCACGGGATAAAAAAATAAAAATAATAATAGGGGTAATAAGAGAGGAGGTAATGGAACGTTCTCCAACTGGGCACATGTCAGAAGCCATTATATGTGGTGCAGATTTGCATAATTCAAGAAGCATCAAATTAAATTTGCATAATTCCTTTGATTACACTTGTTATTAAATGTAAGTGACATTGATTTACAAAATGGCCCAATATAAGGTTAATAGCAAATGTCACCTTCCAGCAGGGTGAATAGGGTGCGTGTGTGGTGGTGGTGGTGATGGAGGAGGGGGAGAGGGGGGCCTGGGGAGGAAGGCGAGCAGACAATTGATTTCTGCTCCTCTCTCTTCCTTAAAGGGCTCAGGTCTCCTTTGCAGAGGAGCCCTCGGCTCTCTGAGGGCTGCACTTGGCTGTCATGTGGTTGCAGTGTCATCAGGAGGCCCTGCCAAGTGGCATTGGTGCCACTACTCTGTCACCTCCTGCTCTGCACTGAGGCACAGCATGGCCACCGAGCCGTTCCTAATGGGAGCCAGGCAGGGTGGAAGGAGCAGGGAAAGCCAAAAAGTGTCTCTCCCAGGCCCAGGCATGCTTGATGGGCAGGAAAAGCAGCTTGGAAGGCATCTTTGTAGGAAGGCCCCATTGAGGCAAGTTTTTTAAAATTATGTGTGAGCTGGAGCTGGTCTGTCTCCAGCTGGCAGGACACCCTGTACATCTGCTGGGACAGCACTGGGAGGGAGTGAGAGCCATGGTAGGAGCAGTGCCTTAAGTGCCAGCTCTGATGACAGAGATTACATGGTGAAAACACATCTGTGATTATGGCAAGACCTGTAAATTACATGAAGACCTGCAGCCATGAATGAAAGACTGTGCAGTACATACAGAGCTAGTGGTGATACAGGCCCATCAGCACTGTCCCCTGCTTCAGCCTGGTATGGCAGGACCTGGGATCAAACACTACCAGGGTACCCTGGGGGCTGTGACAGGAGTAGTATGTCGATTTTGCTAACATGGACCTTAGACCATCTTGAACACTTGCTTTGTGAGTAAATTCCATCCCTGAATATCTTTTTGCCTCTCTTCATTCTGTATTTTTTCTCCAGTCAGGGCATGTGATTTCATGCAGGGAAACTGACTGGTAAGTTGTGTGGACACCTGAAGACTCCAATGATAAAATAAAGTCATATGTGTACCAGAACAGGGTGAATAGCAGACTTCTAGTCACAAGCAGTTTCAAAGACACATGTACCTAGCCGTAACCTGGTTTTGCTCCTGCTGAAATGTTTTTTGCAAATCAAGAAGCTGGCTGAAGGAGGGATGGGGACCCACAGCATCCCTTTTGGTTACATTGTCTTGTTCAAGGAGAAAAAGCATGCTTCTTGGGTGTCCAAGCTCTGTAAACATTGTCTAATAGCATCAAAACAAATTTAGAACTAAATCTCTTTCTGAACCAACTATCAGAAGGGTTTTTCAGAATGTTTCAAAAGAAAAGGCACCCAGTATTTGCAGCAGGAAGGATATGGTGATTGGTGTATAATTCCAGGTAGCTGCTATTTGCAGCTGATTTTTGTATTCTCATCAGCCCTCTGACGCTGTAGAAGTCAATGCCCAGGATGAAATCAGTGCACCCAACTTTCAGATCCCAACATAATAACATGAAGCCAGGTCTAATAATCTAGCTGATCATGTAGTGAACGAGAGATGTGAAATGTATTTCACAGGCCTTTGGGCAATCTAAAAGGAAGTTGCTGTATGAACACTTCTAATGCCCTACACTGTGTCCCACATCCATTGAAGAGCATTGCCTTGCTACATCCCAAGCATCCAGTGGTTGCTCTGCAGCAGAATTTATTATGACCTGCTGAATCCAGATTCTCAAGGGTACCCAGCAATTTGGGGTGCCAAACTTCTGGCAGTTGAAGAAAATATCTTTTTGTGGTTAAGCACATTTGTAGTGGCTAATGGCTCAGGCCTGGATTCCATTCCTGTTGTGAGGAAAGAAAATGGAGTGACTGGATTTGGTGGACAGACTCAGAAGGGTGAATGAAATATGTAGGCCCATTGTGCACACTCCACATTTCCTGGGAGCATGCAGGAGGCGTCTTTGTGCAATGTCAAGGAATTGCTCTTTACTTTGAATATTTGTGTCTTTTGAGCAGGTGTTGTGCTTGCCTCTGCAAAGCAGCAGTCCCCTGCGGTCTGGTGACAGGCCCCTTAATGCAGGAGACGCAGGTTGTATTCCCAGCCCTGTCAATCCCGTGCTCTCTTACTGCATCCCCCCCACACTCAGGCACATCTTGGCTGGTGAGCCTGCAAACTCTTTGAAGCTCTGCTTCAGATCCCTCTCTGTGCTCTCACAGAGTGCTAGACATAGTGGTTCCCAAGCCTGTGCCTCTTTGCCTCCCTTCCAAGGGATGTTTGAGCAGGTTCTGGCCTGGACCCCATCAGGCTGCATCGACCCTTAATGCATTACCTGAAAACCACCCACTGGCAGGACAGTTTTGCATGGTGTTGGGGAGGGTGTTCCTCTGCTCTGTCTGGAAAATCGGTGTCAATCACACTCCCTGGCCATGACACCTACTCTGACACGGGGATGCTGACTTGAATGAGGAGAGTGAGAGGCTTATTTTAAACATGGATTAAGGGGCAGTGAAATTTGCCACCAGTTTTGGAGGTGCAAGGGATCCCAGCCTAGACACGGCCAGTGCTCACGTGTGCAGTTGCATCCTGAGCTATTTTCATGCCAGCATAAGCCGTAACTCTCCCAGGTCAAAGTTGGCATTGGCAGAGGCAGTTAGCACTGGCAGCTGCTCCTGCTGCTTTGCCAGGGGAGAGGGTCATTTCTTTTCCCTTCCTCTTGCTACTTTGGCAGCTGCCAGGCTGGTACAGAGCTCCCCTAGTCGTCAGAAGGATGGGGAGCCGAACTGAAGCCCCTGGAAGCTGGCAACAGGCAATCAGGCAGTGGTGAGAGAGACTCTTATTAAGGGTAACCCTGGCTCTGGCTGACAATTGCTGACATCGTCATATTTAGCACCCGCATGCAGCGAGCCTGAGAGACACTCACGCACTGGGTGAGCCAACTGCAAATTAATCGTCAGTTCATTACTGCTCTGTGCCTTTCATCCTGACAGCAGCCTTTCAAACGTGGATATAATTGGAAGGGTCCATGTGGCAGGAATTTGGTGAGGGCTGAGAGGGAGAGACCTCAGCTCCCCCTCTCCTTTCCTCTCTCTTCCTTTCTCAGGCTAAGTTCTGGGAGCAAACAGCAAGCTTAGGACAAGCCGATGAAGGAAATTAACCTCTCCTTCCCCTGTATCTTGTCCCTGCCAACTACACCCCTTGACATACATTGAGGTCTTCATACCAGGAGATCTGTTTGCATCCAGGAGGTTCCCTCAAGCTATAATTACCCTCAGCTTGCAAACAAAGTGTGCAGAGTAGCAGGGTCGCCTGCACAAACTTGAGTATGTGCATTATTGTTATTGCTGGGGGTGGGCATTACTGTGGTGGTTATTACTGTGCTGCTGGGAGGCCCTGTCTACACAGGCAGAGTCGAAACTGAATCTGTAGCCAGGGAGCTTTTACAGGCAAGGGCCACAGCTGAGGAGCAGAGTTTGGAGTGTGTGGGGGGACAGAAATTGCTCCCATCATCCTTGGAAACTCATTTTCTGAAAAAAGACACAAGCCCTTGAATTTTATTCATCATGGCATAGCACTATTCTGTGCCTCAGTTTCCCTGATGGTCAGGGTGATGTAAGTATGCTCATCCTTGTCAGGGGATCTCCCAGGACACTGTGCAGTGGAGTTATACCTGTTCCTCTAGAGTGTATGGCAGGAGGGGGCTGCTCTGACAAAGCCACAGGGAATGCAATTCCCCCAGAGGTGGACATCTGTGGCACTAGAAGTGTGGGGTGGGATTCAGTTTTTGTTTATGTTTTGACTAATGTTAGGAAATGGTATTAAAATAAATTGTTGATGCAATCCCAATGCCGTGTTTGCCACACTTGAAAACAAAGGGAAGGGGTTTCTCAGAACTCTGGTTTTGTTATAGGAAGTCACACTTGTGGGCAAGTGATAAAGCTGGCTAGGGGCAAACAGGGAAAAGGGCTTTCTTTAAAAACCCGTTTAGAGGAAAACAGCATTGGAGCACTTCTGGGAGATTGTTTTCCTCCTTTTTACAACCTTGCTAGTTCATGTGCAGGCACCTTCCCAATGACCTGTTGTGGTGGGCCCATCCTCTCCAAGCTCCCTCTGCACAAGGGCCCAGCTCTGCCCTGAGGGATGCACAGCTGAAGGTCTAAGGCAGGCACCCAGTCACAGAGAAAGGCTGGGGGTCTGCACTGACCAGGTGCCTGCTGGAGAGGAAGGGTTAAGCCCTTCCAACAACCTGTTTTGTGACTTCCTGAGTTGTGTTAATTTGCTTCCCTCAGTGGTCTAAAGGATGAGGCTCTGGTGCTTCTGTGTGAGACAGAGGGAGTCATGCCATGGGGACTCTGGCCCCCCCTCACCATGTCCCCCCCTGCTCCTCCCGTGCAAAAGTTATTGTCGTATTCGGTGGAGTCTCAGGTAGGCAGATGAATGGGAAATGTTCCTCTCCATTACTAGCTGCACTTGACTGGAGTCTCATTACATTACGATGGCGCTTTAGCAGGCGAATGGGCCTTGCGTCTGGGTTCCCAGCACCCCTCATACCTCCCTGATAACGTAAATTACCCTCCGCCTCATTGCCTCAAATGATCAAACATCAAATTGCTAGTAAAAAAAAAAAAAGAAAAAAGAAAAAAAAGGAAAAAAGAGAGGAAAAAAGAGAGAGAGGAGGGAAAGGAGAAAATAGAACCATGGGTTGAATCTAGAGGGTTTGTCAGCAACAAGAGGCAAGTCAGCGGCTCTTAAACACTTGCTCAAGATGAATCCATTGAAGGTTCTGAGCACGGTAATTTTGCTGACATTAAAGTACACCTGTAAAATCCAAACAATGCTGTATAATTCCAAATTACACCAGTCAAGACCTGCTACTTCATTCTTTTGATCCAGGGAGGGGGGACTCACACTTCAACTGTGTTTCTCCATCAACAGACTTCAGCTGAGAGACAGAGATGTGCACACAATATAGATTTGTTGTTGATTTTGTGGTTGAACAATGTGCCAAATCCTCTGACCCCCTTTTATCCCCTGCTTCCAGGCCTCTGACAAATTTTCCAAGCCAGAAGAATAGGTCCGGGATGAACAAAACAAGAAAGAGGAAAACAAGAGAGGGAGACTCATGGGGAGGGGAGGGAACAGAGCAGGTAACACAGGGCTGGTCGACTCCGTGCAGAAAAATATGGATCTCGGCAGGGTAACGAGGCGCAGTGGAAAGAGGAGGCTATACGTCTTTCCTCAGTATTTAAACGTGTGCTTAATATGGCGCTCAGTGGAATGGTTAATCTGCTAATGCTGGTAGTGTTTGCTGTAGTACTCAGAGAAATGTTTACTGCAGTATTTCATGGGGATTGTGTTCTGGATGGCACAAAAGGAGGAACCGCTCTAGCGTACCGGGAAAATGTTCATTGCAAAATATACTGGAATATTAAGAGGTTTATTTAGTGGCGTACTTAGTATAATATGAAAAGAGTTAAGTACAGAGTGTTTTATTAATATTTTTGGGGTGTGGATGAATTTCAGTGCTCAGGAAGGTTATGGAGAAGCAATTCCAGCAAAGGCTGGTTTTATTCATAGATTTATAGATCTTAAGACCATAAAGGATTCTTGGATCAGCTAATCTGACCTTCTGTATAACACAGGTATATACAGTGTGGACATACCTCCTGATTCAGCAAAGCACTTTAAGCACTTGTTTAAATTTAAGTATTTGAGTTGCCCCATGGAAGGCAGAGAAAATAACCCTATTGAATCAATGGGACTATTCATGCTCTTAATGGGAAGTGGGTGTTTAGACATTTGCTGAATTTGGACCACAAGAAGATAATGCAGCTAAATGAGTAATTCATAGCCACCCATTTATTCAACTGCTTATGCCTTCTTTTCTGCTTGTGGATTGCTCTGGAGCCAATCGCCATTTCCTGCAATGTATTCATTGTTTGAAGTCATTCACTGAATAATTTCAGGGAAAACTCTTTCTTGATAGCTTGCTCATAAACAGTTCATTGTGAATATAGGAATATACGCACATACATTTTAAGAATGTGTGAATGCCTGCACTTGTGTGTGTTTGCAATAAATATGTAAACACCCACGAATGTATGTGCACAAATGCAGGGTTAGGATCTTCAGCTACAGTAAAAGACACAGTTCTCTGACATTGGTGAGGTTGTGCTGAATCTGCTGCTCACTCACAACCCCACTTTCCAGTTTCAAGTTGCCTTTGTTTTGAGTGGGTCTATAATGTTTCTGACCCCTGGCTGCATGCGGTGAATCTTGAGGTCCAGTTTCCGATGCAAATATTTACCCAGGGAATTTTTTTAATGCGTTGTTGTGATTTTTGTCCTCTGTCTGTTCATTACACTCTGGTTTGCAACACATCTCTCACCATAAAGTGATTTGCTGGGAATTTTGAAGAAAGTGAAATGGAAGAAGGTACAAAATCAGCAAATTCTAACTAACCACAGCCTGTGCCAGGCCCTCCATTCCCTCTATTTACTCAACTTGTCATTAATCAGTTCTGAATTATTTTGAATGCATTGCTTAGGGATTTTCTAAATCAGCCAGGGCATATCTTCTTCAAACAAGTGTGTTTGCAAACTGCTTGTGGCATGGAATCAGTCAATTAAGTGACATGGCATTTTTTAAACAGGAACAAAACTGAAGAGCAGGTACTATGAATGAGGCTGGAAGCTTCACCGGTGGAATTGTGTTTGTGCAGTGGCCAGCTCCAGTTCTCATGCAGACCTTACTGTGCATTATGCATTACAACATGGGAATAATTTGTTTCTGGTGCAGGATGCCAAAAAGTCACACTGCTTTTTAGCATCCACTTACATTTTCAGAAAATCAAAGAAATGACCATGATTTTTAGGAGTAGAGTACAAATTACTACAAATTAAGAACCGAACTTGGCATTTCCTGCATCTCAGTTTATTTTCCTTTTTTATATTCCCCTCAGCACCAGAGAGAGATGTGATGGAATCTAGATGTGAGCTGGGCAATGGCAGCACTGGGGCAGTTCATATAAGTGTGACTGACATGTGTGAGATGAGCAAGAGTTTGAGATTTTCCAGTAATGACATGCAGGGAGCAAGGACACCAAAGCCACTGTAGGACATGCTGATGATGCTGCGGAGCTGATCAGATGTTCCACATTCTCCTTTTGGGCTACCAGCAGCTGTGGCATCTGAAATTGCTACTGAAGATCCCTTTCATTCATGTTCTTTCATTTGCCCAACTGAAAATTGAGAGGTTTTGTTTTCCCCAGTTAACCTAAGGTGGAAGTTTTTCCAGATATTCCAGTAAAACAGAAGGACACTGTAATTTTTCCACCCTCAGTGAGATGTGTTTTTACAGACAGCCATTGTCTTTTCTAGAAAAAGTTATGTTTCACAATGGAAAGACATGTCAACATGAAAAATCAATTATAATGATTCTTTATCCAAAACAGAAAATGAAATATTTTGCTTTTTCAAAACTACCTTTTCATTTTCTATTCTTTCCATGTGGGAGATGATTGGCCAAATTCAGCAAGAGCTAGCACACAGCCTGAGGCAGCTAAAAACACAATTCATTCTGCAGATAAATGTCATTTGCTGAAGTAAAAAGTGAAATTGCAAGTCCTAATGTTGTTTTCCAAAAAAGTTTGGTTGGTATGGCTGTATCTGAAGTATCTTTAAAACAATGTGCGTCCTTCTGCCAATATTTGCATAGCATTCAAAACAACAGGGAGCATTTGGAGCTATTTAATACTAAGGGAATAGGTTGCAAGCATGGGAGGGATGGTGTTTGTATGGGCCCTGGCAGAGGTTTATTTACACTGTGGCTCAGTTGTAGCCCAGTCTGCCTCTGTCAATGTAGCTCTCTTTTTAATGAAGAGTTTGCCACTTGTACATGCAAAGAGACATTTAGGTGTTGGTTTTGTTCGCCAATAAAGACTGTCCATTAGCTATCTTAATCCTCTGTCTGCCCTAACAGGCTGAATCACAAAAACAAAACCTAGGAAAAAAAGGTCCATCTAAAATGCTGCTGTAAAGACATGCACTTCTCCCCCCCATCCCCACCTTTTTTTTTTGTTTTCTCTTTGAAGTATCTTTTTTTACCCAAGCTTCTCCTTCTGTAAGTTGATGTATTTTTCACTGAAAAAACATGAAAACTGGTGGCAGAGAATTTGCCAAGGGAATAAAACCACTTACTGCTTTCAATATTTAGCACAGAAATTAAAACAATTTCAGGAGCTGTTCAGGGCTAGCTTCTAGCAGGTACAGAGATAAGTGGGACTAGTTTTTGCTTATCCTATGCATGAACTTCCCGACATTGTTTTGAATGAAATGCAAAAATCAAATCCTGCAAGATGTGATCATTTAGGGTACTGTAGCATATTTTGAAACAGTAGGACTGTTAGCCCCAGCATTTTGGCCAAATTCCAGCCTGGATAATTGCATTCTGCCGGCCTATATTCAAGCCTGCAGTTTGAATGGAAAAAAAAATAAACCAAAACCAAAAAAGAACCCCCCCTCCAAAAAGGAGTTATAATTTCTCCTCCAAGAGGTCCTTCTGTGTGATGACTGAGGTTTTTCCACCCTAGAAGTAGCTGCATTTTGAGAAACACTGCCTATATCATCCTACTTCTTTTGCCCATTGGATAAAAACTGCTGTGAAGATGACCAGATCCTTTGTGGGAATAAAGCAGCAGAGCTGACCAGGATGGACCTGTGGTGCTTTATGCCAGCCCTGTCATAACTGCACAACCTTCATTCTATAAAGCCCAGAGTCCTATGCAAGGTCTAGATCCCCTGTGATCTCCAGACTGGGGTCTTTGTCTCTCCAGCAGCCATGGGCTGGGGGTACTGGGAGGATGCATGGTGAGAGGAGAGGGCAGGCTGGCATCAGACAGGAAGAGGGAGGACTCACTGGCGGGCTTGACCCGTGTCTGTAATTTGTAAAGAGCATTTTTACACCAGATCAATGCCTTCCTCAGCATTTTAATGCACCCCATTGGTGTCCTTAAACTCTAATGATGCAGTCTGTGAGAAGCTGCCATTTATTACCCACAGATGGGGTGATAATTATTGACAAGATTGTAACTAATAATTAAACCCATTTACTCCTTTAAACAAGTTGGTGTGAATTATTTGCAGGGAGTTCTTTAGCAGGCCTGTGGTCACTCCCGCCGCGCGTGGGGTGATGTTGCCCAGGAGCCATCTCACCGCCAGGGAGGAGGGAAGGCTGCTCCAAGAGCTGGGCCATCCAAACCTGCATTGGGGGTCCTTACTCTCACGTTCTGTGGTGTCCGTGCTCCTGGCTGTGTTAGTGGGAGGTGTATGAGCTCCAAGACTGTGCCTTCTGAGCCCCAGCTCCTTCCAGGGCTAGGGCTGGGGACTAGTGCTGGGTCTGCTCAAGGACTTGGGTCCAACGTGGAGCCATGATGGAAAATGTATCCATGAGAACTTTTCTGATGGTTTCTCTTTATCTTCCTGTGTGTCTTTAGCCTGTCTCTTCTGCAAGCTGAAGATCAATAGTCACACATTCCCTGTTTTTAGGTTTATTATTCCTCAGGTCAAAATCCCATTCCCATCCCAAAGCAAAGATGCTGAGAGAGAAGGGGAAGGATAATTTCTACATGCTTTTGTTCCTTGGGTGAGCCGAGATTGTAAAAGGACTGTTTAACCCTCTGTAGTATGGTGTGGTGAGGCCTGAAGCAGCAGCAGCTGCCCAGCATCCATGGTGGGGTGGGGAGCCTATGTGAAGGAGTGAGCTGGGGACTCCAATGGGACCGTGCAGGGGCACAAGTGCTGCCCTGCTCACCACTGCCACATGGCACTGGAAGAGGAAAATGTGAGCAGTCCTTCTCTGCAAAGAAGGCATGGCAGATGTGGGGAGCAGGACAGCCTGTGCTGGCTGGTGTGGAGGCAGTGGGGACGAGGCAGGGTGAGCAGAGAGCAGCTCTTGCAGCACCACACTGTTGGGAAGGCAGCCTGGGGGAGCTGCCTTCCCCTGGTGTACATTTAGAGGGAGGGTGTAAATCTAATCTCAGTGCTAGGGTCCATTAGCATTAGAGGGGAGTACTGTCTATGCATTCATTCCCTGCTCTCACCTCTGGATGACAGAGTACCCCCCTCCGTTGTCTGCTTTAGCACAGGGAAAAGGCTGCCCATTAATTCTCCAGTGGCGGTGGATAATGCCATCGTAAGTCTTAGGTGCCTATGAATTTTGTGAGCATTTTACAGTAATAAATACCCCACACTTGTGCATATAATTAGTTGTGTATCCCTCAGTTGTTCCATCTGCACTATGATCTATCTGTCCTTTTATGGAGGTGGGTCTGGTTCCTCCCCTTGCACTCCTGGTTTAATATTGGTGTGGCTCGACCCAGCGGCAGGAGCTCGGGACCTGGCAAAGCGATTTGTGTTAAGGGAAGGAGAGATGTGATCCTGGACTCAGGGATTTATTGTGCTTGAAGTGGAAACCTGAACAGAGAAGCTGAATGCATAGCAACCAATTTGTCCCTACTAAGTCTCAGTAGGTCTTTATTGTCAGTGCCATCTCACACCCCCTTCCCATGCATACCAGTTTGTCCATGCAATGAAAAGACTGTAAAAATGTACATCTACAAAAGTTTGTCTGCTTATTTGTTTTCATTATCTTGTGCCTTCCCATTCCTCAGTGAAGACGACTATGGAAAGACTAATAGCCTCACATCTACACATTATAGGATTTTATTTCCCTTTTTTTAAAAACACCACTAAAGTCTCACACTAGCAGAACTTACCATGCAAAGGTAAGCAATCACCCTGCTGTCTTAAACCTACTGAAGCCTGTATTCAACAGGCAAGAAAGTCAGGCTTTAGGGCTCTGAGTACTGGGTCAGAAAGCCTGTGGCCACATGACACAAATGCTGATCTGATGTGAAGCCGATCTGCTAATGCAGATCCTTTCAGGGAGTGCTGACAGGTCAACTTCTTCTGACAGACTCAATGTGCATTCGGTGTTATTTGTCTGTGACTCTGGCTTTATACCTTAAAATATCGCCTGTCATCCCCCTGTAGCTTGCAGAAAGCTGGAATAAAATTGAAGCTGGCACAAAAGCTGTGCAGTGTGTGCTCTGGCTAACTTGGTAAGATGTGATGCTGCAAGGATGCCTGACCTAGTCCAGGTCTGTGCAGCTGGCTGATCTCAAACTGTGCACATCTGGCAGCAGCACCCACAAGAGGGGGGCTGAGGCAGCCTCAGCCCCATCAAAGGATGCTCACACTTAACTGTAACCATCAGAGGGGCTATTTACCTGCTAAAAGTTAATCACAAGCATAAATCTCTGTAGGATCAAGGCTGCAGAGAAAACTCAGAGAACAGACTGGAAAGGCATATGTCAAATGGGGCTGTGGTCAAAGGCTCACTGAGACTTAAACATAACATTTGAGAAAACGAGTCCATTATTTTCAGAGGCATCCTGAACATTGGCATATAGTAATTCTGTAATGGATCCATTTAACCAGTCCTATAGCTGAACTATCCTTAATAAATATTTCCTATAATAGCACTTAAAGAGGGAGTGCAGGGAGACAAATTTTAAAACATTATTGCTGAGTTCCAATTTTGAGAGCTGTCAAAGTACCAAGGTAATCTTTCTCCAAATTTGGCTCAATATTTAACAAATCGAGTGAGATCAGGAAGTAACCTGAGGTCAACACTTTTAACCTGAGTTGCTTGTTAAATTGTTGCAGCTCTGCAACAGCAACAAGAACAAGTACATGTTGCATTCAAAGGTAATTCAAACAATCCCTGGAAACTTTATAATAAAATCACTAACTGGGGAGCAAGACGGAAACAATGGAAACAAGGAAGAAATCTTTCTGTGGGAGATGGGAAAAGCTTGCAGACCTCGGATCTGGATTCAGAAGAAAAGTCAGATTCTAACCTTAGCTGTAGTGATTAACTACCTTAACTCTAGTAATTGTTAATAAGTGTTCAGCATGAGCCAGGACAAACAAGAGAAGCTTCTAGAGAAGAAAGATGGTCAGTTTGCATCCAACCAGTAGCAGTCCAGAAAAGGTGGATGTAAACCACGTAGTGTGGAAGCAGCGGTCTTCAAAGCATTTCTCATCCTTGTGGCAACCTGCACAGTGGCTGCTGGATCACCAGTGTTAAAGAGAGGTCTTCAGGTATGGTTGGGCACCAGCTTTGATAGAAAGCAGCTCCTTCCAGCCCCCCTCCAGGATCTGAGAGTGAACGTTGTCCCTCAGGTCACTCCAACAATTGCTCATTGTGGTTTAGCAGGTAGATGTTAATCGGGCTGTCCACATCACCCAGCCCTTTGCAGATCATGAGCAAGGGCTCTCTAGGCCACTGGTGGCACACAGCCCCGTTTCAGAGGCAACGTGCTATAATAATGTATCCCTAACCATGCTTTATACCAATAAGTAGGCTATAACCCTGTCAAGGTGTGCTGGTGACTCTATAAACCATGAGACCTGAATGGTCAATGGTCGAGTGGTTTAAAGCTGTCACCAGAATACTGAGATAGCCTTATAAGCCTTGTGCTGCATGGCTGGGGATACATTATTCACTATAATATATGGTAAGAAATACCTGCACAGGGTCTGAAATGAACTGCTTTAGCCACTAGCCAGCATGGCTAGTGATCAGGGAAATCCGTCAGCATTTTCATGTGCAATGGGAGGCAAAAAGAAACAGACACTGGGGGAGGGGACACATTTTCTCTGTGTAAAGAAATTTGGTTTGGGGCATGGAACGGAAGTGAGCAGAACCAAGCATGGTGAAACCTCTCGCCTGTGCTTTCTGCCATAGGGGAGCACCCAGGGCTGGTGGCCTTCACAGCTGTGTGGCTCCAGGTACCTTCACAGCCCTTCTTCTGTTTTGTGGAGAACCCAGGCATACTTGGGCTGTCAGTTCAGTGCTGCTCAGGGAAAGCTAGTGGGGAGCTGGTGTGAGGCTCAGCCTGAGGGCAGGGGTGTGTGGGCAGTGGCCAGGGGTGTTGTGAGAAGGACCATGGTCCAGTCATTTGTCAGGTGCCTCTGCTTTCTGTCCTACCTCCACACAGTGCCACAAGCATTACAGGGAAAGGTCTGAATAGGGGCAGCTACACTGCCTGAGGGGTGGATTGCCCCATGCACACCAAGAGTATCTTGGGTAATCCCAAGAAGCAGAGGGATGGAGGTAGCTGTACATGTATGCACATGCAGGCAGATGGTTCTTTGGCCAGGACCTGGGGCTCTGAGAGGAGATCCAGCAATTTTGCACCTTCATCCCTCCAGCCATGGCCAGGCTTGGCACTAATGTGTGCGCCTGCAGGGCTGAGGTAGGAGAAGGAAGGGGTAGATCTGGGTGAAACGGGGTGAAGGCATGCCCCGAATCAAATGGCCAACAAATGAAGAGAGCAACGAGGGCTTTGAGGGGGCTCTGGAGGGGTTTTTGGCTAAGCCTCTGTCACCAGCGAACTTGTCAAATAAAAGATTCCCCCACCCTGACAGCCTACCCTGCTCCAGCTACAGGAGACAAAATCCCTGAGAGCACGCCTGTGTGAGTACCCTTTGGTGGCAGGGGGCAAGGGGGGAGATACAAGGAGGACTCGGGGAATTTCATTAGGAGATGGGAGGGGAAGGACGAAGCCCCTCCTCCTGAACAATACATGGAGCTAAAGTTGCCTGAAGGGCTTGGCTGGCTTGCTTTATTTCTTGCCTATACATATATACATACATATATACGTATGTGTATATATTTATTTTTCTCCCCCAGGCTTTATTGGTCTTTTTCGAGAAAGGACCCAGGGCATCCTTTCCTACTGCAGCAGCTAGGAAACAATAGTGCCGCCCGGAAAGCAGGGAAGAGCCCAGCGCTTCTTGGGATCAGTAGCTGGGAGACAGGGGTCTGGGCGGAGGAATCCGGGGGCGCCGAGCACAGGGCTGGCCGCCCCCTCGGCTCACTTGTTATGTTAAGAGCCCGTCGGCAGAGAAGGGGCTGTGGGGCGCAGGGAGGAGAGAGGGACGGGCTCTGAATGCGGCTGCCCTGGCATCCTTCTGTTCTCCATATGGGTACATTGTCTGTCCCACTCCCTCCACACTGCCTCTCTTCTCCCTACTGTGCTCACGTCAAATGTTGTTTTCCCTTTTTATTAAAATCCTCGGAGCGGACAGCGGGGTGACAGGCACCAGGAATTTGTGAAGGATGGAAGAGGAGGAGAAACAAGTTTGTGCTTGTTGGGCGGAAGCTGTGTCCCTTTGTCCCCCTGGCCAATGCCCCTCATCGCTCCCCATCCGGGCTGGGCTGTGCCTGGGGACGAGCCGGGTTGGCAGCTCGGGCTCACAGGGCAGCGGGAGATACGGCGCTGGGGAGGGCAATTTCCCAGGGAAGTCTCTGCCGTGCCTCTCACCTCATCGCAAAACCACAGCCCTCCGTCACACCCTTGTGCCTGGTGGGGTGGGGTACTGCTTCTTACCATCCCCCACCAAGGACCAAAACCTTCATCAAATAAAGGTGTCCCTTGTAACACCCATTTGCCCCATCGTGCCAGTATGGGCAGGTCAGTGGGATCTCAGACCAGGGAGGGACTCTATGTCTCTGTTCACCCAGCTCTGGGCAGGCCCTGTGGTTTCTAGGTTCTCAATATGCTTTGAATCCCAGTTTCTTCTAAAACTTGCACTGAATAAGATCTCACTTCAAGCCCATTCTTTCTGTCCTATCTGATTTGTTTTTTAGCAAATACTGTTTTAAAGAGTGACCCAGAAAATACTTCTTGTGTTATTACCCACCCAAAAGTAGCACAAAAGACATTAGAAAGTCTCTTCTCTAATGATTTTTTGGTTTTGATGTCAGTTAAGGTAAAACTAATAGGTGTCAAGCAATATAAGGAAGGGGAAGATTAAACAAAATCTATCCTCTGTAAAAACAAAGCAATCAATATAACATTATCCTGCTGGAGTGTCTTTCAACTTGCTTTGATTTGTGAATCCCTAGAAAATCTCTCATGAAGGCTCAGCAACCCCCCAGAAAATTCCCAAGCCCTAACCACTGGAGACATTGGTCAAATTGCTTTTTTCACCCTCCTTGCAATGAGTTCTACCAGGAATCTACCACAGCTTGAAAAATATCATTCTACAGGATACCAGTTCAAATGTAACTAAGACTGACTAAATATGGACTAACTAAATATAATACTATTGTTATTGTAATGTTCTCAGATACATCTTACCTGGAGAATCTGTTTTGCCACCTCTGGGAAGCTCACACAGGAGCTTCATCACTCTGGTCCCATCTTGCAGGCTTATCTGCTGCAGCAAAGAAATACCAATCTCCTCTGTTCACCACATAGGAAAAATGCAACAGATTACAGACAGCTGGAAAATTTCTGAACATGTTTTGCTCTTGCAGAAAAAGAAGGATTTTGGTTTTAAAGGTACTTTCCCCTCTCCCTCAACAGCCATAAAAAGAAATTAATGATCAAACCCATTATTCACTTTTCTTTCCTATTTTTGATGTTGCTTTGTGTTCTCTGCTTCATTTTGCATCTCTGGCTGAAGTTAAACATTTCTGGACAGAGGAGCATCACCTGTTTTTAACTGACCTAGTACAAGAAAAATAGGAAAACAATAATAAAATGGGTTTGATATTTAGGTTACAAAATATTTTATTTCTGTAGGCCATATGCTGATGCTGTCAACATAACACTCATGAGACCTTGAAAAATTCAAGGTGAGAAGTTTAAACAAGTAAACAACTACAAAACTTCAGAATTTCCTTTTCAGGAAAAAAAAAAAAAAAAGAAATACAGCAGTAGCTATGCTTGAAACTAGGGCAGACAGCATTCAGAAATATTGCAAAAAATGTCAAAACAGAAAAGCTGTTTTTTTTCCAAGTTGTTCTACAGATCTTTAGAGATGCTGCTCCATGAAATAACGAGTGGTTCATTCACCAACCCATCAGCTTGGGAAATATATGCAACACAAATTCATTTGTTTCCAGCTAATTGCACTTTCATTTCCTCCTCCCATCGTCGTGAGGCTGTGCAGGCTGGGGTTTGAAGCGGTGCTTCCCAGGCTGTGTTTCATGTGCCACCCCCCGTACCCAAACCCCACCACAGTGCTACCCAGCCCAGCTAGGAGGCACAGATGCCTTCTTTGCTTGCCATGTTCTGGGAAAAAAACTATTTGGAACCCACAGTTTTGGAGCAGAAAGGGACTGACAGTCAGTCCTCTTACATTTTATTTCTGGCTTCTGTTATTGGCACGCTGTACAGCTGTAGTCAAACAAATGAACTTCTCTACATCTTAGTTACCCTTTCTGTAAAATGAAGGTAATAATATTTATCCAGCTGGGATGCTGCAAGGAGTAATTA
Organism: Climacteris rufus; assembly: GCA_013398175.1. NCBI lineage: Eukaryota > Metazoa > Chordata > Aves > Passeriformes > Climacteridae > Climacteris > Climacteris rufus. The sequence goes on along the minus strand of VZRZ01002431.1, from coordinate 2,270,487 downwards.
ATGTGTACAAATCACTGTGAATTCCTCTAACAAAGTGCAAATTGCATTAGTCCTCACAGAAAGTGGTAATAGGTTTGTGTCTTCCTCCACTGAAAGTCTGACCTCAATCCCCTGGGGTAATCTTGAGGAAAAACTCTTCCTACTATTTGTATTATAGCAGCTCATAGGACTCCTCCAATGCCAGAATCCCCATCATGCTCAGGGCTGCATGTTCTTACAGTAACAAACAGCTCACAGCCTGAGACCTGATATGTAAACTGAGGAAAGCTGGGAGAAAGGAAGCATTAACCCAATTTCAAAGGTAATCAACCAAGGCACAGAGAGGAAGCATCTTCCTGATAATAAGTACCAATAGAAGTCTTTTCAGAAGACTTGCCTCAAACTGCCCTCCTGACCCAAGCTGAATTTTCACCTTGCTTTGCTGGACATCAATCTTTCTCTTTTTCATGAGTGGCAGACCAGCCACATGATAATGGATGGGGCTCACTACTTATGGGATGCTAAGAGATAGCAGTAATAGGGCAAGTCAAGCCTTGCAGAGGGAGGACATGAAGTAGCCTCAGGTAGGATAGGTGACCACTGGTCTGTTCTTCATCTCATGCTCTTTTGGAGACCTGGATAGATTCAGTGTTCTAATTTCTTAATAACAGTTTCAAGCATCCTTCTGCCATGGGAAAAGAGAGAGCAAGAGAACCCAAGATGAACTGGTTAAACTGGTTTTGTAAATTTTTGTGTGTAAATACATGGGGAAGTGTGGATGCATCTCCAACAGCCCTTCTAGCATTTGTCATGTTCTTTATTTTGGCTGATGTAACTGTTAATGTCTTGTTTCTGTATCCATAAGTTGAAGAGAGCAGTAACTTGTTTTACTACCAGTGTATTGAAATTTTTCATTTTTGAACGGATGAAATCACAGAATCACAGAATGGATGAGGTTGGAAGGGACCACAGTGGGACATCTGATCCAACCTCCCTACTCTAGCAGGTTCATCCTAGAGCAAATGGCACAGGGTTGTTTCCAGACGGTTCTTGAATGTCTCCAGTGAGAGAGACTCCACGTCCTCTCCGAGCAATCTGTTCCAATGCATGGTCACCAGGACAGTAAAGAAGTTCTTCCTTGTATTCAAGTGGAACTTCCTGTGCATCAGTTTCTGCCCATTGCCTCTTGTTCTATTGCTTGGTACTATTGGGAAGAGCCTGCATCCATCCTCCAGTCACACTCCCTTCAGATACTTACACAAGGTAGACAGTATCCACTGGTCTCCTCTCACACATCCAGGTAGTTGTTTCACTGCAGAAGGCAATCAGGCTGGTAAAGCATGACTTACCTGTAGTGAATCTATGTTGACTACTCCTGTTCACCTTCTTGTCATCCATGTGGATAGAGATGGCCTCCAGAATGAAGTGCTCCACAATCTTCCCAGGGACTGAGCTGAGGCTGACTGGCTGGTAGTTCCCCGAGTCCTCCTTCTTGCCCTTTTCGAAGGCTGAGGTGACATCTACTTTCTTCCAGTCCTCAAGCACTTCTCCTGTTCACCACAACCTTTCTAAGATGATCGTGAGCAGCCTCACTGTGGTGTCCACCAGCTCTCTGAGCACTCATGGATGCATCCCATCAGGGCCCATAGACTCAAGGATGGCCCAGAACTTGATTCCATTTCTCTGCTCACATTAGAAATCAGTTTAAATTGTGCCAGTGACAATAATGGGCTGATGATCCCGTTCCCGATCTGTGTTTAGCCATAAAATAGTGTTCTGGGAAAAGTTGCATGTTCCACAGGCACTGTTGATGATTTATGGAGGAGACCAGTGTCCATGATTAGCTTCCTGGTCTGCTGGCCCTCAAGTGCATCCCTCCTGAGCCCCTTCTAATACCAGCACCCAGATGGATCAACAGACTTTTCTCGGTGAAAATATGACCATGTTTACTTCCCCTGCTCTCCCAAAGGTCCACAGGTATTTGTCATATGGAAGTCCAATCAGCAAGGGAAGCCCTCAGTCCCCAGAAGCAACTCCCACTGGTTTCAGCACCCAGGAGGCAAGATAAGAAGGTATGACCTATGTCATCTCACCACCAACGGGAAGAGATGAAGGATAAAACCTGCCCTGGTCAGAAAACTGGGGAGATAAAGACAGGATTAAAGCCTCTGGTGGTGCAAGTAATTCCCACTTCATGGAATTTAGAGGACCATGTTGCTGTGCACCAGTAGAAAACCTCAGCCTCTAGTGCCATTAAGCCACGGACTCCTTCAGTGGCCATGTGAACATATGTTGGAAAGAAGCCACCAAGAGAGAGGGCACCTATCCTTGGGAGATCCTTCCAGAGCAGCCAGCAGAAGCTGAGAAGGACTTCCCTTCCTCCCCTTCCTTTGCCTACCTACTAAGTGCCCAGACTGCACAGCTCTCCAAGCAGGGGTCTCTTCTCCACTGGCCAACCTATGGCCGGAGAACTGGGAGCCATTTGCAGGCAGTATCCAAAGATGCCTTTTTGAACATTGAATGTGCAAAGATGGGAGGAGGAGGGGAGGGGAGTGGAGTGGGGGAAGAGGAGAGGTACAGACACAGCACTCCTTGGCAGTGATTTATAGACTGGGTCAGGCACAAATTGACTCGTATGCAAGAAATGTAAATGGAATCGAGACTTTTGATGGAGAAGCTCATTTTCAGACTTAAACGCTTTAGATTAAACACACTCACACACAAATGCTGGCGGGGAGGGTGTTTTATATAATTTACATTACAAATCAATTCATTATCCACAGAGGCAGGTTGCACTGATTTTCAAGGATCGGAGATTTGATGAAGAGGATTCATTTCAAGAAATAAACCTTTTAAATTAACCGCAAGATGAGGGAAATTTCTTTATTTAAAAAATGCGCCAGCCCCTTCTTTGTTTCTTTTATTATTATTAATATTATTTTCCATCCGGCTCTGGGTCATTAAGGAGGGTCCAGAAGTCAGAGATTGCCTTTCTGAGAGAGGAGAGCTGAGAACTTCGAATGTCACACATTTTGTCTGGCTTCAAACCTTCATTTATTGCAACACAATTTCTTACCTGTGGTTGGCTCTGCACACCATTTGTGCACTGTGCACCAGGACTGATTTAGCAGAGAACGTCCTCTCCACCTTGAACCTGAGAGGGGAAAAATCCCTTGAAAGTGGATGTGGAAGAATCATGAAAGACAGACTTTCAGCTGCCTCAGAAGGGAAATGCCCCTTGATCTCCAGGTGAAGTCCCCTACAGCTTTAGCAGGGTATGGGTTTCTGGAAACCCCAGCTATAATAAAGGCGGATGGCTTTTTGAGGGGACATTTAGATATAGGGGTTAAGAAATGGAACAAAAGGAAACTCAGAACCAAGTCCTGACATTCCATCCTGCCCTAGCGATGTGCAGATCACAGTGAACAACAGTCACAGCTGGAGGCAAAGCAGGAGAAGTGAAGATGATTGAAGGATGAGTAACACATTACTCTGAACTTCTTTGGCAAGGCTGCAAAGTACCACCTTTGAGGAAGACTCTTTCTCACTTCCCAAACCAGTTGGGTTTAATTTGTTTCTCTCTAGTCATTCCTGGCTACAGCTCTCTCATAACTCCCAACAACTGCTCCTATAACCCAGCTGCAAAGATAACCTCCCAGTCCCCTGCCATTCTGCCTGGCTGCAGCACAGAGAGAGGCAAGAGTGCTGGGTGAAACACAAGCATGGCCTGTCTTTCCTGAGGATTTATATTTTTTAAAGATACTTTCATATCAATAACCAAATGGTTGGGCATCTTTCCTATTTGAACAGGAGTCGGACCTCTAGAAAGACAACTGCTCTCCTAACTGTAGACAACCACCTCAGTTGTGTGTGATGAATCTGGGTCAGACGTTTGTAAAAGGTGGTGGCTGGACATGGGCAGCTTCTGGGTCCTGGAGGTATCTGCATCCCTCAGGGTTCCAGTGAGTCTTCCTGATCCAAGCCCCAGTGTGGGGCCTTGTTGAAGCCATTCTCCTCATGGGAGGATCCTGGCCACTGTGAGGCTGCATGGCTGGCACACCAGTGTCCGGGAGAGGAGAAGCAGGGCCTGCCCCACCTGAGAGTCCCAGTGCAGGGCTGGGGGCGGGCAGCAGGACCTGGGCTGGAGGGGAGCCAAAACACCCGCCACCTGATCTTGTGGGAAAAAAGCCACAGGGTCTTTAATGACCACAAATGGCTAAGACTCTTGCTTTATATCTCTTCTGAAAAGCAATTATGCACATTTTAGCTTTTATTCTCATGCAGATGGAGTAGACAGCACAGTGTCCTTTCCCAGGCACATCCAGACCTGGCCAGTCCAAGTGCACAGAACAGTATGAGACATGTTTGACCTTCACAACTTTCCTTTACAGACCAGCAAGCTAAAACCCTGAAGGAATTTTCCTGAGTGAGTTTGTCCAAAGCAACATTCACCACCTCATTCAATATTTGCCTGCAAAAAAAATGCCAATTATTAAGAGACAGTCCTGGCTGGGCATCAATAGGCAGCCAGGTGTGAGAAGTTGAAGAGAAATACATCTCATTAATGTGGAATTGTTTTTAGGTTAATAATCTTGCGTTAATTTTCCTTTAAAATATTGTCTTTGACCGTTAAACGCTCGCACTGTTATAAAAAGAACGTAATAAATGATCTTGAAGCAAATTCTCCTGCCAAATGTCATAATTTATTTGCATAATTAGCTCTTAATTTTAATTCAATATGCAAATCCACGCTTCCTTTAAATTGCAGCAGCCTGTTTCCCGGCCCTGGCTGCCATGAATTTATTGTGAGGCGGCTGTTTGAAAAGGCAGCTTCACTGCCTTCTGGGGATGGCTGCCTGGGGGAGGGGGTGCCCACCGCCAATTCCAGTCACTTTTTGTTTGGGTTTTGTTTTGGTTCGCTTCTTATTAAGTTGGACCCCAGCCTGCTTCAATCCCTGAGCGTCCCCATTTTCCTCCCAACAAGTCCTGTTTCCCTTTGTCTTCCTTCTGCATTTTCCCTTTTTTTTCCTTTTCTTCTTTGGAGAAGACAATGTTGATCCTCCATGTTCTCATCCCCTTGCCCCTCCATGAAAGGCTCTGGCTCAAGTCAGCCTAGCAACTGCTCTGCTCTCCTCCTCTCTTCAGCTCTTCCCCCCCCCCTCACCTTGCTGCACGACAGCCCCTTGCTCAATGCCTTTTTCCGACGCTCTCCTCCTCATGGAGGAAGGTGAGGGGGAAAGGCTTGGCTTCCCCATGTGGTTTCATCCCCGAGTCCCCATCCATGGCCAGAGCAGCTGCAGAGCACCAGAATCCCATCTCACCTCCCCGGCACATTGGACTGTGCTCCATACTGGGCCATTCTGAGCCACGGACTCATGGCAGGGGAGCTGCAGTGGGGCAGGTACGGCTGTTCCCCTGCAGAGCCATGCACTGGCTGTGGAGGCAGAGCCAGAGCGGGAATGCTCCCCTGCCCTACACCCTCCCTATGCCAGCACCCCTCTGTGATCACTCCGAGCCTCTGCATCTGAGAGTAGAGTGGGAGACCAGGCGGCTCAGGCATCAGGCCACACCCAGGCACAGGGCACGGCTCTTTCCCAGTGCCCTGGGATATGCAGCCATCTGGCACCAGGTAGCACTCCTCTGCTAGGAGGAAAATATCCAAATAAAACAGCTTACAGGTTTCTGCTCTTTCCCTCTCTTCCCAATCCGAAACTGAAACAGGATTTCAGCTACCACAAAGTCCCTCCAGGTAGAGAGAGACCTGTGGACAGGTGGCTTTGAGAGGAGGGCAGAGAGGTGTTGGAGTGATGAATCGTGTCCCCTCTCTGTCCTCCTCCCCAGCTGCCCCAGGTTGTGTAACCACACGTGGGGTGGTGAGGAGCCCAGGCATTGCTCCTGGCAGCTCTCTCAGGTAGGCATGGGGCTGTGGGAGCCAGACCTGCAGACGTTTTTAGGCACCTTGGCTCCTTGACAAAGGCTGATCAGTGAGGGCTGTGGGTGCTGTATGCTTCAAGTCCCTCTAGCTTCACATTCCAGGATTTGTTTCTGGGGCACAGGGAGCAAGAAGGACACCCAGAGACTCCTGCCCTTGCATTTCACAGCACTGGGAGGAGAGTGGGAGAGATAGATGATAGAGTAGTGTGACCACAGAGATTTGCACACAGCTTAAGGAATTAAGTAAAAGGGACAAATTAGCCTAGACAATAGAAGATCTTTTTCGCTGTGGAAGGACTTGGGGGAGCGGGAGATAATGAAATGTTGCTTCATCAAAGCGGAGGCAGTTTGCAAGCTGCTCTCCCTTGTAACTCTATAGTGTTCACCTCCCAGGATGGACTGCAAGGGCCGGCAGTGGTCCCTGCGCTGGTATCGGGTGCCCTGCCTCCCCTGGGAGCACGGGAGGGGACAGTGGAGCCTTTGCACAGGGAGGGGCTGGTGGGGCGGAGGGTTTGTTTTGGGGGCTGTAGGAAGGAGAGGGTGTTGGTATCTCATTACAGGCCTTAGATCTCTGGAGGGGAAAAGAGAATGGAAAAAAAAGCCCCTCAAATTCAAACCACAGGCCTTTGTTAGAAATGCTGTCCGGGAAGGAAGGAAGAAGACAGGAACAGCTCAAATTCAGTCCTTCGATAATTAAAGCTTGCAAAAGAATAAAAGGGGAGGGCAAAAAAATAAATAAAAAGGTCTTTCCCTCCTCCCACCTGCTCCCAAAACAGGGCTGCTGTGACTTACCCAGGGAACAAAGAGATGTGGTGAGAATGGGCTTTTGCTTGATCCCACAGTGTCTGGGAGGGAGCAGCAGGACAAACGTGTGGCCCTGCAGATGGGAGCCCCTCATCAAAGCTGGGGACAAATAGGAGCGAATGTGTTTTTGTGTTTCACTGATCATCAGAGCAGGACTCAGACTTCCGGATCTGAGGAAAATTTAGAAACTGAAGACAAAAACATTTCAATTCCAAAACTGAGCAGAAAGAATCAAACCTCTGTATTTTCTGCTAAGTAAAATAAGAGAGAGGAAAATCCAGCCACAGACCCTTCTTGCCTTGGTTTGGCTGATCAGAGCCTCTTAAGAAACACATGTAACCCAGAAAAATTTGTGATTTGTTTCTGCAAGACAGCAGGGGTCTGGGGTGTGTGTGGGGTGGCTCCCTGGACATCTGGGGGCAGGCAAAAGGGATTGGTGCATGATCTGCAAAAGGCTTTTCATTGCCTTCAGCCAAGGATACCCCTTCCTCCTGTACCCACCTGATGCATTTCTTGGGACCTCATGTATGTCCCTGGGTTTAGTGATGCTTCTGTGTCCAAGGATTTGTTCTTTTTTTACTCCATCTACTGCCTGCATTACTTTTTATAGCTTCAGACCTCAAATACTAGTTTTTCCCAAGTGGACTCTGCTATTTTCCAGATAACGATGATGCTGCTGAAGCCTGGGCTGCAAACAAGCATGAAGTGGTTAAGGCAGAAAGGTGTTACTTCCAGTTTTCCCCGTGGCATTGAGCAATGTGTATCAGTCACTTTCTTGTGCCTCAGTTTCTTCACCTAAAATGCCCCTTGGGTCTGGGCAGTCTCATGTAGGAACCACCCTTCTCTGACAGGCACTAACCATGTGCAGAGCACTCTTGTCAGTTGTGTGCTTTACCAGATGCCAGGGCAGCACGGATGCTGCTCTGTCATATGGCACCACAGCTTTGTGGCTTTTTGATTCCCTCTCCATGCCCAGACACAGCTCTGCAATCCCAGCTTTTGCACCTCAAAACCCGAGAGACCAGAACCTTTGCACCACGTGTTGCACGTGGCAGAGATGGAACAGTGAGCCACGTGCAGGGAGCCACCATGATCCAAGTGTGGGGCTGCAGGCAGAGCAAGCATTGCTCTGCGCTCCTGTCTGCCAGAATGGAGCTTTTTAAAGATAAGGATAAATAAAAACCCCTTAAGAGCACGAGAAAGAGAAGATAAAAGTGATACAATGAGACCATTTTAAAACAGCTATGTCATGACTCCTGGAGGCTGGTTCTGCAAGGCCAGCAGTGCCAGCAGTGCTGCTATGGGGTGACACCAGCTGACTGCTGCACTGGACTAGGAAGAGATCAGAGCCTGCTTTCTACCCCTGGCACAGCCCTGCTGGCTGATTTGGGGCTCATGTCTCCAAGGGCTTCTTTTCACCTGTTTGGTTTATCTAAATCAGAGCTGTTGAGTGGAGATGATCTTTCACTTGTCCGGGATGTGCTGCAGTGGGATCCGTGTGTCATCTGGCACCTCGAGGCTCTTTGGGAATGCAGTGATGGGCAGGATTCCCAAAGCTGATGAAGTTGTGCATTTTGGTTGCACTCCCTAAACGAGCAGCTTTATTATGCTCTCAAACTGTCTATGCACTCCTAGGGACCAACAATATGTGCATCCTTTAAGGCTAAAGGAGGAAAAAATACCCCAAATGTCTCTCCCCATCCTGCCTGATCTCCACAGGCCAGCTTGGTGCAGCTCAGTGGTTCCCTGGTGTTCAGTGCCCTCTGAGTCTTCACACTAAGAGGGCTCAGGACATGAGGCCAATGAAGCAGTTGGATTGCCTTAGCACGCCTTACTGCTCTATAATACCTGCCATTCTCCATGGTTGAGTCTGTTTGTGATGCTAGCCATATTCAGGGGTTATACTGCTGCACTTTTCATAGTCCATGCTGCCCTTCTGCTAAATGCTGCCTTCTGTCTTGCTTAGTTAAGGGTTACAGTGTTTGCCACATCCAGCCAAGGCTGGCCCTTTGGCTACCTCCCTGGCTGGCCTAGCAGGAGGGGCCTGGCAGGACTCCCCCCAGCCACCCCAGCTCCCCAGGAGCGTTCCATACAACGCCTGTGGAAGTGTACAAAGTGTCAACCTCAGCGTAGTTTTTAACCTGGAGTGATAGCTTTACTGATTTGCCACTTTACTACTCTTGTTAATGAATTTTTAATCTTCTTAATGACATTAAACACGGAAAGTAATTAAGGAAAACAAGTTTGAAACTGCTGACTTAAACCCTTTATTCAGAACTATTTAATGTAGAATTAATTTGATTTTGCCCATTATTCAAATGAACACATTACCTTCCTGTGCATTGGCCTCTTTTTCTTTTTTTTTTTCCGTGTGTGTGTGTGTGTGTTTTTTTTTATTAAATATATCTTATAATGCTTTGTCCTTTTTGCTTAGAGGTAACCAGAAAGTTCCTCCCTCCCAATGACAGCAAGGGTCAGCCTTTGGTATCTCTCATGGGTCTTGTAAAGTCTCCTTGCATCAGGAGTTCAGCTGTGGTTGGGAATGGAGGTAGCACGCCTGAAATACCAGGTTGCTGCCACCTGCTCGATGAGGAGAGAAAGGAGCTTTGCTTCTCTGTGAGATCTGCTGGACTGCGTCCTTAGCATGGGATGGCACCACTGCCCCAGGGAGCGAGGCCGTGCTGGTTTACACCACCGTGCCTGGCCCCTGTGAAGGAAACAGTCTGATGTGGACACGTGGGGAAAAGTAGATGCTCAGCTTTGTCTTACAGTGGAAGAGAGGAGTCCTTGAAACCCATAAATACCCCTTCACTGGCATCACAAGCTAGACCCTTTCCTTCCACCTTTCTTAGGCATTTTTGGCTCTAACCCATGAACACAAAGATAGCAGACATTCACTTGACATTGCCCCCCAAGCTGACCTTTCCTTTCTCCAACCTGGCTTTTATGGAGCTATAAACCTTGCTACCACTTGTAGCCTGAGCATCTGGCTTTGGAGGCCTGTTTCCATTGGGACGAGGATTCAGTGCTGTGAATCTGTTACATTCCTGCTGTGATTTTGCTAACTTTACTGCACAATGTCTCCCAAATCCTGCTACTGCAGTTTTCTGGGAAACTATCAACAGTCAGTAAGTTTTCAGCTGCCAGAGGTCTCCAGGTCTGCCCCACCAGCAGCTTCTGTGCTTGAGAAGCTCTATTTGCACTCTATGACATTATTACAACCCTTAGTTCTTTGTCTGAATTTTCTGCCTCATCCCTTGTATTTGGAAGCAGTGGAATCCCTACAAGTACCCTGGATTCAGCCCCCAGTCAGTTCAAAATCCACCTCTGACCCAGGCAGACATGGTGTTGATTTGATGGCAGGAACAGATTAGATTCCACCATCAACTGAGGCTGAAAAGGGCAACTCGTCCTTGTATCCAGAGGTGTCTCATCATCTTTGCTATCAAGAATCCACTTCTGTCAGTCCAATGCACTGTATAAATAAGCTGTTTTCTCTGCAGCCACCTGCCTGGCAGAGTAGGTAATGTCAGTGGAGCCACACAGACTAGTCTGCTTCTGAAACAATGAGAGTTGTCCAAATAATTGTGTGCACAGGAAGGATTGCTGGATGACAGAGCCAATTTGGGGCCATAAATCCAGCAGATGTGGTGAGAGTCTCAGCTACAAAGAACTGCAGCAAAAGCACACATCGGAATCTCTCCCTCGGACCTGGACTGGGGAATGCCAAAGTTTTGTATGAAAAACTTCCTGTACCTTTCCCCGAGCAGAAAATAAACTTACTGAGCACTGCAGCGGGTGAAAATACTCATTAAAGCTGCACAGAGCACTCAGGTGCTCCCTTCTTCATAGACCTGTATGACACAGTGACTACAGGAGAGCAAACCCCAAATCTAAAGCTCAGTATTCTGTTGGAGCAATGGCTTTTTCTTGTGGGTCAGTGGTGAGCAGCCAGGTCCTTTGTGACATTTGCTTCTCTTTGCAAAGACACTGATTCAGTGTGCACTGGAAGTAATGACATCCTTTCCCTTGGCTCCAGTACATAACTGGATCATTCCTCAAGCTGGAATATTAAACATGCCGGCAGATTGTCATTAAAACCCTCTTTACTTTATTATGTGTTTTTGCTTCAACAGCCAAAACTGGAGGAAAGAAAGAGAGCAAACAATTTCCCTGCATGCTGGCTGCAAGAGAATCCATGAGCACCAAGCTGACTCTAGCAGGACCTTTTCCCATCAGATGAAGCAATGCTGTAGAGCACCACGTGGGGTGAGACCAGTGTTTCAGACTGTGAAAGCTCCCACCATGGTACCTGACCTCCTCATAGTCAAGACCGTGCTTTAATGTGACAACAGATGTCATAATCCCTTTGGGCTTTTTGCAGGCAGCAAACTGAGGCATTGGATAAGTGAAATGACATGGAAAAAAATCAGCTGGAGAGCAGAAGAGAGCTCAGGTCCCCAGAGTAGCCGGTGACTGATCTCTCACCTTCAGTCTCTAGTGCTCTTTTACTGACAGACCTGGATGTCACAGAACAGACATTCAGCATGTCAAAACTGGATCCTGGAGCATCACAGTGGTCTCCATGTCCTGCTCAGCACAGTCTTGGGAAACTTGCTGAGGAATGAACACACAATTCTCTCCATCCCATGCCTTTATGACTTTAAGTTTTGCATAATGAGCACATTGTTTTCATGTCATATCTGTCATTCAGCTGCTAACCAGCACTTGCCATGCTAGATTATGTGCCAGGTTCTCGGGCAATGGGTCAGTCCCCTCTCTATGTCTTCAATATCATGTGTGCCGTTCGCTCTGATTCTTCCATGTCTTCCACACTTCCTCTCCTCCTAATAGCAGGATGACAGAAACTTGAGGACAGATCCGCAGCACATCGTCACTGTAATGCAAATTGCTCCTCTACATTTAGCAGAAAAGCAGTAGAAAGAGAGGGCCACAGATACCTCCTCCCATCCTCACTGGGCCACCCAGACTGGCTGCCTTTGAGCAAAGTGGCCCACTCCCACCATTCCCACCACCAAAAGGGGTTCTCAATATTAGCTGAGCAGGAGCTGTTGGGGAAGTCAGCACTAGGGGACAAGCCAAGCCATGGGAAGGGGAAGGTTTGAGGCATGAAGAGGGGCAGTGAAGAAGGAGTAAAAAGGAGGAAGAATGGAGAAGAGAAGGGTGAAAGAAAGGAGAGGAATTCAGGCATCTGCACACCCTTCCTAGCACCAGGGGCAGCAGCCTGCTTGCAGGGCTCTGGCCCATGCTCCATTTCCAATTTGGCTTGTTTAAGAGCATAAACCTCCCTCCAGTCTGGGCGCCAATAAAAGAGGCAGCTCTGCAGAGTCTGCACTCCGCTGTGGCAAGCTGCCGACTTTCATTTCTTTTTACTACTGACTTTGTGTGTCTCTCGTCCCTTTCTCCCATTCTGGAGACTTTATGGACTGAGACACAGCATCCACCTTCCCCAGCGCAGGGGCTGGCTTCGGCCCTGGAATTCCAGGAAATTTCCAAGGTTGTCTCTGGACAGCAGCAGCAGGCATCACTGCTTGCACCACCCAGCCCTGTGCAAATAGAGGGCTGTGCCCCAAAAACGCAGTCATTCTGTGGAGTTCAAACCCCTATCACAGTCTGGCATGGGGTTTCTCTATCAGAGCCCCTCCTTCTCCTTTCAGAAGGACATCTACACATCCACATTGCCTATCCCAGCTGCAAGGAGGCACCAAGATGCCAGGGCATCTTGTTCAGCCCTGTACAGATGAAGCCTGCCTCCTGTCCCAGAGTGTGCAGCTCCCCACAGCCAGGGACAACTGTGCCACCCTGTTCGATGTCCCACCACCATCACACAAATCAGCTCCACACTTGAGCTGTGCCACATCCATAACTTGTCTGATGTCTGGATGGGCACCACTGCCTTCTCTGACTGCTGTGCAGTCTGGTCACTGCCTCCATGCCTTAGTGGAGGTGCCCACGGCTCACCTCAGTCACCCACATGCCTGGGGACGAGGGCCTGCATATGTGTGAGAGAGAATGCTACCTCACATGCTGCTGACTGCAAACTGATTAGGCAATTAAAATGTTTCAAAGAGGAGAAGAACAAATGACAAAGAACAAATGAAAGTGAGGCACAGCCAGGAACAAACCTGGCTGGAAAATAGTACCTTACACACAACACATCACAGTGGTTCTGCATGCCAAACTGGCAGGCAAAAAGCCAACCATCCCTCTGTATAGAAGTTTTGGCTGAGAAATGTGGGTTTTCCGAAGAAGAGTGTCCTTTTTTTTCTAGCACTTTCCACCATTCTTTTCTTTTCATTGAAGGTCCAGTGCCTCCCTGTCTCTGAACAAACACTCATTTTCTCAGGAATGTCCATGGAAAAACCATTTTGCAGACACAGGCTCATACTTTCACACCCCAGTCTTGTACCTTTCCTGTCTCAAAGTGCTTCTTTTGTTTTGCTGTGTCCAGCCCGGCACATGGAAGCAGGTTCCAGAAAAAAGATCCATGATATTGAGAAACATGGGATTTGGGTTTACCTTTTATCAACAGCAGGCCTACTGACAACCCTCCATATCCACCCCTGCTGGTGCTTTTGCTGTCCCAAATGCAGCTGGGCTGTCACAGACAGCTCCAGAGCAGAACAGAAGGCAACAAGATGGGGTTTTTTTCCCCATACAAGCTGCAAATTCTGAAGTTAGCATTATGTAGCTTTGCAAATCTTGGCCTCCAGCACCCCTGCTGGCTGCTCCCTCCTCTGCTCAGTAGCACACATGTGGACATATGATTTCTGACACGCATGTGTTCTGTATATCATGATTATTGCACACTTCATTATGGCCCTATGCACTTTTTGTAAGACACACTCCAACATGTACATGTCCAAATTCCTTAGCTGTTGGGGTTGTTTCAGTCTGATTTTGCCATGGTCATGGCTGCAGTTCAAAGCACACGTGGAGATGCTCCAAGGTGGTTCTGTTTATGAACATACATGGAATTGCCTTTTGTCTACAACATTATGCATCTGGGCCCCAAACCACATATCTCTTATGACAGAATCACAGACAAATTTTGATATTTATTTTGCCCCATCTATGCCTCTGCTGTGTTTGTATGTGGAAGTATTTTATGAAATCATAAGCCATACCCTGTAGTATCCCCTTCACATATAGTTGGTTTGTGAGTGGAGTGGTTCTTTTTATTTTATTTTTTGCATGCGTACCAGTGAGTACATGAACAGCAGAAGAGGAGGAAAGATCACACTGGGAAACCAAATATCTTGGTATTTGTATTTGTGTTTCTTCTTCATGAGCCTTTCTTTGCCTCAAGGAGCCACTTATGGGGCTGAAATACTGCAAGATCTGGTCTTCTTGTAGTATTCCTACCATCCAGGGAGTGAAACACCCTGAGCAGAACAGATCTTACATTATTTCAGCTTCACAGAGTGCTCCCTGAGGCACCAGCGAGAAACATAAGCACAGCTACAAAGGCACAGAAAATGCTTGCAACACAGATGCGAGTGCTGAACTCCAAGAGCTCTTTCCTCATAAGAAGCAGCCAGAAGCTGTGACCACCCTGGCTGGGACATGCTGCAATGCTCGGGGGTGGGTGTCCTGCAAGAGGTCTGCTTCAAATTCAGGGGACAGAGTGCTGAGCCCAATCCAAACTGCAGGAACAGGGCTGTGTTGAGTGTTTGCAAGTTCGTGGTCCATGACTGGAACCAATCACTCTTCCAGGGTGCACAGGAGAGCTGGGGACAAGCCCACTGTCATTTACACGCTGCACTTTCAGCATCACCTGGATCCAGGAGGGAATCGTGGTGCAGGCTGGAGCCATCACTCACAGAGCAAAACCAGCTCACCAGGTCTGTCTGTGTCACTCTCAGACCCAGAGGGTTTTGAGGTGGCTGGTGCACACCTTAGTCAGAGGGTGCCCATCTCTGATACCACACAGCAGAGTCCTGCACTGCCAACCTGAGCCCAGACCTCAGTGAAGCACATGGGAGCCCTAGACTTGCTGTGATGATCTTTACTGCAGGCCTGCTCATGGCTGGGTGATGGAGCTCATGCTTCAAGCTCATCTCTTCAATAGAGATAAATATTTTCCACGTAACATCTTCTACCTTGTCATAATGTTGGGGAAAATGTTCCATGGCCTCCTACAATTGCTGGTCTCTAGAAATGAATAGAAAAGTAGAAATTCCAGCTTATAGGAAATTCTGTTATTTCTACATTTATTGTCAACACGAAGTGGACAGAATGGGGCAGAACAGAATGTTAATTCTGAAGAAAATTCAATGCGGAGGAATGAAAATAATGTTAAAGTTTCTGTTTGGATAGCATTGAAAAAACAAAATAGCTTATAAATATAATGAGAAAAGCAAAACCAAATAATACATTGCATTTTGGGTCAGTTCAAACTTCTGCCAAGAATTCCAGTCAACAGTTAACATTTCCAGAAAATGGTTCAATTTGGAGGAGTCTGCATTTTCCAATGGAATACTGGTTCATCAAAATTCTTTTTTTGATCAGCTCTCTTGATTATACTATGCTACTAAAGAGGGATGTTTTCTGCTGTAACCATTTTTTCTAGCTGCAGGCATGTAATTTACACTTATATTTCAACTGACTAATACCACATTAAGCATCCTCTTCAAACTGGACTTTCATTATCAGAGATTACATAACAACAAAAGAAAGCAGCTATAATGGACAAAAACCTGGAGTGTGTGGCAGGGGAGCCTGTGAAACTGTGCCTGTGGGATGCCTGTGCTGTGCAGCCTGGGGGTCCCAGCCCACACCCCCACAATGCTGTAGCACCATGGTGTCACACACCCCATGGCAGAGCAGCCTGTGCCCCATAAGCTACACACTGGGCTAAGCCTGGAGAACAAACCACTCTTCCTTGTGTTTGAGTCAGCTAGAGTCAGATGGAAAAGCCATTAAGCTCTGGGCACTCTAGTCTTTCTCTTTTTCCCAAATTATTTTCTCTTTCCTTTTTCTTGGTTTTTGCTTTTCTTTCTCTCTTCCTCCTTCAAACTCTCTCCTTTTTCTTTTTTCCCCATGATTATCTTTCTTTTCTCTTAGAGTCTCATGTCAGGTGTTGCCCTGTCTTCAAGGCCGCATGTTTGCAGTTCATTGAACTGGCTGGTTTTGCATCCTCCCCAGTTGACCAGTCATCCCTGCCCCACAAGTGGGCTTGTTCCTTCCAAGGCCTGGCTTTGGAAATGCCAAATTTCCCCTCCCACTGTCTCTGGGCTTTAGCAGTTCAGCAGGGACGTCATCCTAAACCCGCCCTTTGAGTGACACAGCGGGCAGCACCAGCCAGAAGCTCTCCCCTCCCAGACACCCTATTCACACAGTATTTCATCAGAAATAAAAAAGACAAGTTAATCTGTTGGGTCTGAAAACGAAGGAAACAATGGGGGTAAAAAAACGGTTGGAGAAATGATATTTCTCTCCTCCGGCAAAGGGGCATGTTGGGGGTGGGAAGGAGTNNNNGGGGGGGGTGGGTAGAGGGAAGGAAGGTTGCTTTATTTTATTGATTTAAAAAAAAAAACACACACATATCCCACAGGCGCCAAAAAGCACAGGGCAATGATTAATGTCCCCTCAGAAAAAGAAATTATATAGAATAAATTAAACTACTGTGGCAGCAAATTGAAAAATAAGGATGTAAATGAGGTTTGAATACTTAATATCTGAGAAGGGGAAGCGAGTCCTGGGCACAGAGAGAATGGTGAGAAATTGTTGGTGACCCAAGGGGAGACGCTCCCTTCCCCTGGCCCAGGAGGCCCTCTGCTCTGGGCAGGAGGCCAGCAGCAAGGAGCTGGCACCAGGAGCAGACCAGAGGGGGCTCACACCTGGAGATGGAGCCAGCCACACTCAAGCCTGGGGTTGGTCCACCAGCAGAGCCTTGCAGATTTCACACCATGCAAAGACCAAAAATTGGGCCCAGCTACTTCAGGCAGCCTCACAAGCAACAATTCATGGCACAGGGCATTTGAGGGGAAGCTGGGGAGCTGCAGACCTTTGCCTGCATTTGCTGCATGGCATGTAGCCTTTTCCCTGAGGAAGTGTGAATTGACATCTCCTCAGCATCCGTGTCACCTCCAGGTCAGCAGTACACTCCACTGTGCCTTGTGGGCAGAAATTTTTGCTACCCAAATGTACGCATTTGGGCTGTACTGAATGCTCACGTGAGCAGTAGCCTGGTTAAAAGCTGGAGCACGCAGACCTCCTGCTGTGATAAGCCAGCCCATCCTCAGGAAAGGTCAGAGTGTGCAGGAGTAAAGGAAGAGAAAACACATGAGGCAGGTGACAGGAAAGCCATGGCAAAGACAACTACCTTCATGTTGGCCTTGTTTGTATGGAAAAACCCTGGCCACAGTTCTTATTCCCAGGGCTCCTTTGGCTCAGCTCAGCCAGGATGTAAGGGTGACCACATTCAGATTTGGATGCAGGCTGCCATTTGCCACGCAGAGCTGCAACAGCTCTATTAAACCCGCTAGCTGTCAGCTTGCATTTCACCTAGCATGTGGTGTGGTCCCCCCGGATGACAGATTAGCAGGTCTACAGAAATCAAACTTTGGCTCCTACCTCTGGCAACGATTCTTTGTGCCGCCACTGTGAAGTCACTTCTTCTTTTCACTGCCCCATCCCTCGCAGTAGGACAATCTGCTACAGCAAGGTTTGGCACTGGAAAGCATGGAGGAGGTTTACGTTCATGTATCAGGGCTGTGGAGCTGGTGCTAAGTGCTGGGGGTGACAAAGGATCCTACAGGAAACCTGTCCTGCTGCTGCATGCTGCCACATGCAGCTGGCCCTCGGGTTTGTTTCCCATGTTACAGGTGCAGGTGAAAGATCCTGACTGGGGATTAAATGCTGTGTTAGTATCAAAACAAAATACAAAGCACAAGAAGCTCAACTTGAAGCTCATTTCTAGGAGTTCACTAGGCAGCAAGTGTGCAAGGAAAAGGCTGCTGATACCAAAGACAGAGAAGATATATACTGGGGGTCTGGGGATACCTTAGCTACACTAGCCTTGCAATCTGGGGATACCAGACTCCCACCGGGAACCTGCTTCAGGCTACAGGCTGTATTTCTATCCTTCTGCCAAAGATGAGAGAAGTGACAGGACTGGAGAGAGAAAACCCGGCTACTCACAAAAATGGGAGGAAAGAAAACTGCCACTCTGGTCCCTGGTGAACTGAGAACAGGAGGATGGCTCAACCCAGGAGCTGCCAGTGCAGGAGCCCTGCAGAGCCAGGGGCAGCTTCTGCTCCTGGGAGCTTGCTCCTTGTTTGGGGTCAGGTGCAGATCTGGCTGCAGGAAGGACTTGTCAAAGAGAGGCAGAATGAGAAGGGGACAGCATACAGGGGTAGCAGCCCAGTGGGGGTGCCTGAGTTTGGGCTGAGGGCTGTAACAGAGCAGAGCACCTTCACCTGCTGTTTCGGCTTAACCGCAGGCACAGCCATTAGTCTGACCCAACGGGAAATTAATATTCCCCAAATTGCCAGAAAGCTGCTTGCTCTGGCTTATTTTCTTTCCATCTGGCTGTGGTGGAGGAGAGCCCGTCCTCAGCTTGCTTGCTGCTCAGCTGGCTTTTTCTTATTTATCTCTTGTCTCTCCATCTCTCATTCAGCCCCCTCTATCTCTGCATCTCCTCTCTGCTTCCCTCTGCCACTGTGGGTAAGTGTGCGTGCGCGTGTGTGTGCGCGTGTGTCCCTCTCGCTTCCCTTCTGTCTTTTTTGTTCATATATATTTAGTATTTATTTACAAGCTTGATTTTTTTCCCTCTGAGTGAAGCCAGGCATGCACAGAAATCCTTAAGATGCTATAAAGCCGCTGAGGTATAAAATGGAAAGTGCTTAGCCTGCCTGTACAGAAATATCTCACTGTGCCGCACTGGAAGCCACCGAAGCTGGGCACTGTAAATCTCATAGAGTTTAGCTTGTTTGTTTACACCATCATGACGATCTAAAGAGAAAAAGAGAGAGAGCGAGAGGGAGAAGCTCTCGGTTCCCCTGTCAGGTTACAGCACAGATCCCCAAACCATTTATCGGACCTCATGAGCAGGATGCCAGGCCAGCAGTGCCTTCCCTGCCCACCTGCAGAGACAGTTCAACAGTGGGAGGGAGAGAGGGCCTCTCTGATGTTGTCCTTTTGAGGACATAGGCAAGGCAGTGTCATTTCCCAAGGCCACCCTGAGAGAGACATTATGAGGATGTCCTACTCCTGGGACACAGCAGACTTTCTTGCTTCTCACTAGGTCATTTTTACTGCACAGCCTTGGCATAAGTGGTTTTCTGAGACCACCCTGAAGTCACCAAAGGTCTTTCTAAAGACTTACAAATGGTCCTTGCTAGAAAGAATAGGCCACAGAAAAGCTGGCCTTGGGGGAAATAGGTTCAAATGTGGACTCCTTTATTACCTTGCACAAACCAAGGTCCCCCTTCAAACCCATCATGCCCGTGTTCCTGAAGCACTGCCCTACCACTTCCCTTCCTATCTAGCCCATCTCTACGACAGGGCTCAGGCGAGGACCCCATGCACTAACCTCTGGTGGGCATCTGGCCTTGATCCCACTGCCTTCAGGTTGGTCCAGCCATGGTTCTGGGGTACAACAGCATCTCAGCACATACCAGGATGCACCCTGACATTTGGTGCTGCCCCACAAAGTGACCCACTCACTCTTCTCCCACGTGGCTGCCCTGGCAGGCAGACTGCCAGAGTTGAGTTGCATTTGCATTCTGCCCCTTCAGATAAGAGCTGTACAGGGCACTGGAAAGCAAACAGCAGGAAAACCCCTGTTTTACAGCTCCCCTCTCAGACCATGGAGGACGAGCAGCCAAATTTCTTCATGTGTCAGACACAGTGGTCTCCATCTGAGCAAAAGATGGAGCCACAGTAGCATAGATGAGATAAGTTTGAAAAAGAAAGGAGAAGGAAAGGAAAGACAAAATAGCCTAAAACAGAAATTATAAGTGTTATATACAGTACAGCAGCAGAAAGACACTGTGGAAAGCCTGACAGCCTGCAATGATGGCATTATAAAAACATCTCTTGTTTAAAAAACCACCAGGCTGCTATACTTGTTCTTACATCACATGTGGGGAATTTAACCTGCAATGTTGATGTGACCTGACCCAAACCACACAGGGAGTTTGCTGTGGATCTGGGAGTTGAACTCGGGTCTCCTGTGTCCTAGACATCAGACTCTTTCTAACATGAAGATATAAAAACCTTTGACACAGTAAAAAAAATATCAGAGGTTGTCTCCAGTGTCTGTGGGCAGAGAGACTACAAAGGAAGGAATCCTATCCTCTCCATGAATATCTGCATGCTGCTGAGGGTGCCAGGTCTTCCAGGCTGCCTCCCAGCTTTCTGCCAGCTTCAGTGCCACAAGGCATATGCACGGAAACTCCTGCTGTGCTGTCAGTCTGCAGAGATGCGCTCTGTCCACAGACAGAGGTGGAAGAGAAAGTGGGAGTTCAATGCCTACTTGGCACGTTGGTGAGTTTGCACCTCTTTCCAGGAGCATCCATCGGAAAGATAGCTCCATCCATCCTCTTCCCAAAAACCCCTGCAAGCATGAAATCTATAGATAAACAGTTGCAGGTGGTTGTTGACTCAAGCTTTTTTGTACCCTGTTATTCCTAAAAGCTGCTATGCTTCCCAGGCAACGGGAGAAGAAATTGGAGGAAAGTGTAGAAGTCATCGCTTGGGGTGCCAGCCTGCCACTGAGGCGTGCAGAGAGGGTGCAAGAGTGCTCCCTGCAGGAAGATGACTAGGTCATGGTCTTATGCTGGGCCATAGCTGCAAGATCTGTTTGCTACTGGGTGCCAGAGAACAGGATCTTGAAGTCCCCACTTGCAAAGTATATTTGCACTGAGGTTTTTTTTGGCAGACAGGAAGGTAATTTTTTATAGGACCTATAGAAAGACAATGACTTGTCTTTGCATCCCATTACAAACCCCCCTCCTATGGACTCATGCATGTTGGAAAGAACTTTTCACCACTGCAAGAGGAGAAACTGGGTCCTGCCACAAACATAAAGACCTCACACACAGCAAGGTTGGATTAGCCTTGAAATCTCTCCTCCATGATCTTTTGCTGAAATCCTTCTACTGTGTTTGTTTTTCTGTTCCTTCCCAAATGGCTTCCTGGCCTCTTCTTTAAAGGGGGCATGCCAGGACCCAGAGTAGGGGTCTCCACAGCGCTCAGAACAGGCCCCCAGACAGCTGCAGTGAAAGGGATGCTGCAATCCTAAATGCCCTGTGCGCTCTACATATTGTGGAAAAAGCTGTTGCATTCATCAATGTCAGACGCAGAGTTTGAATAAATTTGAATGCACTCAAGCGTGTTCTCTGCAGTTTTTTATAATATCACTTTCCAGTTTGAATATTTCACTTACTTTTTTTCGAATTTCTTTTTATCCACCAGTTTCTCCTCCTTTTCATCCTCTCCTCCCTTCCTCTCCACCTTCCACTTTACCCCCCTTTCCAGGTTTTTACATTTGCAACCCCAGCAATTGGACAAGGAAGCCAAGCTGCGAGCTTCCTCTCAGCAGTGCCCTGAAAAAGGCAGTCACTTCTCACACTGTACTCATGGCTTCCCAGCTGTTGGCCAGTTTGAACATCTTCCCACCACAGAACAACATCCCATGGGACACTTTGGCTAGGAGAAATAATTAGTTTGCAAGGTGTCCGAGCCGGATTGACTTGTGAGGGTCTCACAGGCTGCCCTGGTCCACTAGATCAGTTCTGTGTGGCTCTGGCTGTGGAAAGAGGACAACATGGTCAAACATTGTCATGAGCCATCAAAAGGGTCCCAGCCATCCACATGCCCTGAAGGTCAGAGCTAGTCACTGAGAAGCAGCAGATCTGCAACTGATCTCCTGCTGATGCTGCATGGTGGTGTCCTAAAGTTACTCCAAGGTTAACAAGGTGAAATGAATTAATGCTTTCCTTCCTCCTCTTTGCATCAGCCTATAGTAAACCTATCAGCCCCTTTTGTCTCCCACACTTTGGTTTGTCCCCTCTGTAATGGGAACCACATTTGTGTTCATAGACCACCACATGACACAAAGTAAACAAACTTGCTAAAAGGTCAATTATACTCTTGACCAGCCAAAGAAGAGGGGCTGCTATTTGTAACCCTGCTTTTGGGTTATGTTTCCATATCTTCTGTACAAGTAGGAGGTGAAGAGAAATGTCTTGTACCATTCTGACCAGACAGGCAGCTCCAACATGGCCAGCCCTGGCCCAGGACTATGTGTCCTGAGGGCAGGGGGGTGAGGTACTGGGAATGGGGAGGGAGAAAGGGCTGATGGCACCATAGAATGAATGCATTCTGCTGCTTGTATTGAGAATTCACTGCTCTCCCTTTTAGTGAAAACTCTATGATCTTGTGACTAACCACTTTCCCCTTTCACTGTTTTTGATTTATATCCCATTACTTCGCCTGTTTGTGCCTTGCAGACATGAATTTTTTCCCTGACATCTCCTATGCAGCAGCCACGTCAAAACCTTTGATAAAATAATAGTGGTAAGACATTCGCATGGCTGTTTTTATGTTTCCAGGGATATAGACATCAATTAAAACTCTTCATACAATCTGATCCGTCGTTATTAAAGGCATTAATACTGGCACGCCCCTCAGATTAGGGGCTGCTCACCGGGCGATGGAGGAAAGCAGGGAACACTGCCTGCATGCGTCCCCTTTCTGCTTGGCTCCCACAGGAACCTTGCCTGGAGGACAATCGGCACGGGCTGCCGAGGGCACCAGTGGCTACACTGAGCTGGCTGGGGGTAGTGCAGGGCAGAGGCATCCCATGCTCCACCAAAGCACAGCATTGCCCTCCCATGCCACCACACCACCTTGAATGACAAATCAAGCTCTGCCACTGACCTTCTCCCAGACTGAAGGTGTCTGAATTGCTTGAATGCAAGCCCTGGGGGATGGCCAGAGAGGACAGCTGAGGCTGCAGCCATGGGGTGCATGGTGCTGAGCACTCACTTAAGAAAAGGCAACCTTCAACAACATAGGTAGAATGGGGAGGGAGAGTTGAAGCACTGAGAGAACATGTGATTTTTCCATGGCAACTCATACAGCATTTCCTCATCAAAGATGTCCACAAGTTATCAAAGACAAGAAACATCTCTTAACCAAGGGGAAACTGAGGCTGCATAGAGCATATTGTTAAATATGCCAATGCTGGTACCTAACTGAAGGAAGAAATGGGCACTGTAGAGGTCTGCCTGTGAAAATGTCAGTGTCATCACCCAGCGTTTCACTTGGTGAGGCAAGCCAGAAGGTCTGAGTTATAGCTTCCTGCAGTCCTGTCCAGACCCACGTGTGCCCAGCTTTTCTCATTCAACACAGCCCAAAGCAATCCCTGTTGGAGCTGAAAACATTTGGCGTCCCCATCTAACCTCCTCACTGTGCCTCTGGTTGGGGGAAATCTGGATTTGCAGTGAATAGTTTCAGAGGCAGGACCTTTCCCTTTTCCCTCCAACATCTCCACTATTCAGAATCCGTGTTCTCTCCTTGTTGACGCTTTATGATACAGCCAACGACTCCCTTTGGTGATGGTGCCTTCCTCAGTGCTGTTAGAGGACCCTACAAGCACCACACTATCTGTGCTAGGAAATCTTCCCTCCATGTGGTTTTCCAAATCTTTATTCAGTAAAGCAAGAAGATGTAGGAAATCCTGCTTAGTGCATGGTGGCTTACAGGCTACTGCTCCCTGTGCTGTACATTATGTATTTATTTATATTTATACATTATATTATTTATTACATTATTAAATTTTTTAAAAATCTCTCTTTATCCTCATTTCCTTTCCCTCCTTGCTCATCAGGAAAAGAAAACTGGTCCTTCTGCTTGGCATCTCCTGTGAGAAAAGATAAGCAATGCTCAGACCATGGCCACAGAATAGCTCCTGGTCTCCTCTCCCACTCACACCAATTACCTTCCTTTTTCCTTCCAGAGCAGGCCAGGCAAAAGTGGTCAAGAGATGACGGAAAAAAGGTGGGGACAATATCTTGGGAGACAACCTCCACCAGCAGTGACAATCCCTCCACACAGATGCAGAGGCTCTGAGATACACCAGGGCTCAGCAACAATGTGGACTCCGGGATGGCTTTTCTTTCACCCTGTCCAGGCATGGGAGGCTATGAGCCCACCAAGCACTTCCTTGATGGCTCATGAAACAGGATAAAGATAAGGAAAACCATCTGGAGTATTGCCTCCCCCAGTTTTACCTTGGGATGGGAAAGATGTCAGTGGGAGGAAAAGCTCCCGTCTCTCATCCAAAGGAAACTTAGGCAATTGCCTGCTTGCCAGGCACCTTGGCATGGCCCAGCACAGCCACCCCCCACCGCACCAGTTTGTGTTCTGGACCTGTAGTTGAGAAAAAGGGAAAATCATCCCTCAACACAAGAGATGGGGGGCAGCAGGGGAGCAAGGTGTGTGTGCATCCTCCATTTTGGTGTCTCTTTTTAAGCACTGGCTTTCCATTGCCCCAGGGGAGCCGAGAGGAAGCATGTGTCTCTCAGGCACACAGCAGCCCTGACTGGGTAACGGTGCAGAACGTAAAGTGTTGTCTATTAGGTAGGAGACTGGTTAATACAAAGAGTTGTTGGTAATAACAATGTCCTTTCAGCAGTGACAGAGACAAAGTACCTGCATGTGGCGCGTACCACTGCGTGCGGCGACTGATGGTCACAGGGAAGCTTTGGAGATCATTTGAATTTCACATCCAGGGAGAGTCGGCCTATCATTAAAAAACCCTAATTTCAGTGTCAGGTGGAGTTCCAGGTAATCGATCATGGTGTCAGCTGGCACAGGCTCTCCCTGCCTCCTTGCCTTGCCTCCAAGTCAGCCTTGGTTTTTTCCAATTAAACTTGTTGCTGGGATCCAGAGGGAAGCACAGCAGCACAGGAAAGGCAGACCACATTTCCCCCCTCATTACTGGTGAGGTGGGGGCTGATGGGGCCAGGAAGGTGGGGCTGAGGCTGGTGTGGAATGACTGTGGTTGGGGCTAAGGAAAGGGGATGCCCAGAAAACAATCTTTGCTGCAGCAAGCTGCAGAAGGGACTTACAGGGAGGGAATCTCAAAACATCACTGCATCTTGGGGAAGGCATTGCATGAGACCCTCCATGCATTACTGATGCTGTCAAGTCCCTGCAGCCAGTTTTCCTGCCTCCAACATCCTCTCTGCCCCTATCAGTCTTTCAAACCACCTGAGCCCCTTTGGGTCTCATCCTGCACTCATTGCTCTTGGCCTCTTCATCTCACACACTTCCTCCCTCCTCCCCACACAGGCATTTCTGGCAACTCTGGCATCTCCAGCCCCTCTCAGCCACCACCAGCCAGCTCTCCAGGGTCCACCCCATGGTCTCCTGAGTCAGATTCCCTTTGATGGATAGCACAAGGATCCAGGCTGCTCTCTACAGCATCAGTTACCAGGGCAACATTTTTTGGCAGGAGAATTTTTTGGTTACAAAACAACCTTCCTATTCCCCCAAAGGTCAAATCTGCATGAAGAATTGCCATCAATAGAAACGTACTCTGTTTTCCATCATATTTAACCCCAGTTTTAAAACTCCTATCTGTAACCAAAGTTGACTGAAGAGGCTTCATACAGGGGGAGAAAAATTCTTCTAAAATAATGCCAATAAAAATGTGCTTTAGAAAACTGAAGGAATCTGATAGAAAAAGAGCTTTTAATTCCTGCAAACATTCTTCAGGAAATCCCATTGCAACCCTACTACACAGAAATTATACTGAAACTGAAACACTTCTACAGCATTTGCTCAATGCTTTCACTAGTTCTGCTTGCAGCTGTGACTATTCTGTAACTAAGGTTTAGGAGCAGTAATAAAGTCAATATTTATTACTGCTTTTACCTACAGATCAGAAATATCAGCCCTAAGCATGACCAGGACCCTGTCCTATACACCTAGTGAAAGACAGCCATTAAACAAAAAAAAAAAAGCTGAAAACCAACAGGGCCAGGCTTATCCTCCTAACTGAGAGGCAGGATATGGACTCACATGGAGAATTAGACACCTTGTTTTATGCAGGACAGAGGTGCAGAACCCCAATGGATGGTTCAGAAGAAAGGGGCTGCAGTAGGGTAAGAGAAGAGGAACGTGGGATCTGGGACACAATTGTCCTGATGGACTGATGGACTTCCTGTGCCTAGGGCTGTCATGCTCAAATGATTTCTAAAGCCACAACAAAGCAGAGGGAGGTGGCTCTGAAGGTCATTGTGGGGTGAGCCACGTCTCATGGCCAGAGATCAGCAGGGACTGGCTGAATGGGTCATTCAGGGTTGACCATTGATATTTGCAATGTGAGTTGGAGTGAAAACATAGACTTGACCTTGACTGTGGGTGCAGGAAGAACTGGACAGCAAGCCTTGAGGAAGTAGTAGGTGGAATGGTGCAGGCAAGCAGGTAAATTGCGTGTCTCTGTGGTGTGAGGACGCTGCCCACCTTTGCCCAGCCCCTCTGACTTGTCTGGGCATCCACATGACAGGGAAAGGTCAAACTGGTCTAAGTGCAGCATTGCAGAAATGCAATCCTCTTTTCCAAGAGAGAAACTGGGCAGTGGGAAAGACACTGCTGTAACGCTTAAACATAAAGCTGGGCAGGGAGCCCAAACACAGAAGTTTGAGGTTAACACCATTCACTGTTGGAACAAAGGTCATTGTGGATTGGTAACATCCAGCCAAGACTGGAAATCTCTCATGCATAGTAGATTGGCCATCCCATTTATGCCAGTGCTGCAGAGGGACAGCGCACCCAGGGCTGGTGGAGAGTTCGCTAAGCTGCAGCTGCATGCTGGACAAGAACCCAGTGAAGAGCCCTGCCTTCCATCTTCCTGACGGGGATCACTGGGCACAGGGCCACATGTGAGCAGCAGAAACCTTCCTGATGCTCTTCACAGCTGGACGTGTGGATAGGGCTTTCCTCCCAGCCACCCAGTCCTGCCAGGACTCGGGACCACTCTTGATCTCGAGGGTATTGGTATTGGTTAGGAACAGGTCTCCCGCAGCTGACAGCTTTGCCTAGATGGTGACAGTAGCTGTAGTGACCATTTTGAGACACTTCTCAATCCTCAGCCTAGTTATCCAGACACTATTTATAACTCAGTTGCAGAAGGTCTTCAGTGCTGCATCTGGGCTCACTGTGCTGGACCCCTAGTAATTGTCGCAGACAATTACTGTGAGCACAAAGACTACTATTCATTATATCATATATCCAAGACAAAGAAACATGAGGAAAATCATGGCCTGGTTCCCTTCTGTAAGATATATTAGTCACTTTTTGCCACTGCTGAGTATGCTGATCTGCAGTTGGAGAAGTTCACTTTTCGTGTGCTGTGGGGTAGAGGGAGCCCTGGCCTGAACTTGGCCAGGTAAGTGTGACAGTCCCAGACCTGCTCCTCTCTGAGATTTGATCCTGGCTTGCCAGAACAATTGGCAGCTGCTGCAACTCTGTAGGGGGCTGGAGCCACTTGGATCCCACATGATGCCCAGAGGAGAGGAGAAACCAATTGCCTTTGCTTCAAGGACACTAAGCAAAGCATAAAGGAACGATGTGCAAATTGAATGGGAGGCACTAGGATATATCTTTGAAGAGAGCACAGATTTCATCCGCAGTCGTATTGACTAAGACTGATATATCTGATTTCTCCCTCTCCCATCTCCCTCTGCCCCTCAGGTGGCTCTTCTGGCTGCCAGCTGAAGGGAAGGAACCATCCCCAACCCCTCACAGAAGAGCTGGCAATGGCCATGGTTTGTTGAGGTTACCTCTGCAATGCAGGTCCCTGAA
The DNA here is from genome assembly GCA_013398175.1 of Climacteris rufus. Taxonomy (NCBI): domain Eukaryota; kingdom Metazoa; phylum Chordata; class Aves; order Passeriformes; family Climacteridae; genus Climacteris; species Climacteris rufus. The sequence continues at coordinate 2,242,923 of VZRZ01002431.1, read as the reverse complement.
GGATAAACCTCAGTGTCCAAGGCTGAGGTATCTGGCTGTGTCCGTAGTGGAGGGTGGGCTCAGACCTGTGGCAGTGCTGTGTTCCCCAGCTGGGTACACACTGAGGTATGAAACCACACTCATCTCCCCACTGCTGCATGGATACCTGAGATCACACACAGATGCAAAATAGGCTCAGGGATTGGGAACTGTAAGGGGGAAACTCATGGTCTGAGATTGGTTTATAGCTCAGATGGTGATTCTCTGTGTGACCTAGGGTGAAGCACCTCATCTCTAGGCTTTGGTTCCCTTCCTTTTCACCAGGGAGATGGCCCGCCAATTCGATTTGCCTTCATGGTCTCCTTGGCACTGGGAATGGCTCTCCCTGTGGCATTGCACAACATCCCAGTTCAGCCCATTTGCTCTGTCAGGAGCTACTGCAGTGGAAACAGCAATGTGTAATAATGCATAATGGGAGAAGGTGAGGCCAGACCTGACATTCTCAACTCCTAAGCTTATGGTAACAGTGACAAATTTCTCATCATTTGTTCCTTCCTTGCGCGGCACTTTTGCTTCTCTTTAAATGGAGTTTATCATGGTGCAATGGGCTTTTTTCCAAGTTAATGTCTGTCAGCTCCGATTTGTTCAAATGACCTTCGTAGGCTCAGGGGAATTTTAAAAATAAATAAAGAAGGGCTTGCTGGAGTGCTTAGAGAGGGCTTCACCTGACAGCCAATGATAGAGACACCTCAGAGCCTGTGAGGCTCCCAGGACCATGCCAGGGGAAATGGCTGATTAGGGAAAAGACTTCAGGGCTCCAGGGATGTCTACATGATGGAAGAGAGGACAGAGCTAAGCCAGAGAGCCAGGGCTGCTGCTTGTGGGGAAGGGCGGCATGCAGCACTCTCTGAGTCCTCAGAGCAGGCACTTCACTGGAGTGTGGGTTCATACGATAGACCCCAAAGAACCCACAATGGGTACAGTCCAGATGCTCTTATCTTTGCTTCTCTCTCAGAAAGGCCTTCTCCAATAACCTCTTTTGAGCTCCCTTGCTTGAACCCAGAAATCAGGTCCCCATATCTGGATTGGTCACGCTGAGGCTGGTCCTGGGGAATGGCTGACTTCATACTCTGCCTTTGCAGGGAGCTGGATACAATCCTCTGTCTCAGCTTTGCCTTTTGGAAAGGCTAAGGCCATTTTGTCAGAATTTACCTCAGACAGAGTTGGCAAGCTAGGTGGGACTGTGCATAGATTTGAGTGTTCAAAAACAGTGAGGGGGAAAAAAAATCAACACTTCACTTGAATAAGGCTAAAGACATGAGAGAACAGGGAAGGAAACAGTGAGAAGGTCAGAGAAATACAGTCTAAAACAAATTTTCTGGCTCCAGCTAGTGTGGGCAGACTTTGCAGGGTTATTCAACCTTCCCGAGTCAGCAAGAAGTACACCAAAATCTGTTTGGCCAAGAACCACAGGAGAACTGAAAGGATGGGAACTCTGGAAGCATTTCACTGTCCAACTGGAGCTGGATTGAAATTGCAGCAGGAGCCCAAGAAGATACAGTTAAATGAGTTCCCACTGGCTTCTTCATTGGCAGTGCTGGTGGTGTGACACTAGCCAGAAGTCCTGTGCATACACAGACTCACAGACAGCTGCATGGTATAGTCATGACTCAAAAGTCCTGCTCAGAGTGCTTGAAGGCACACAATGGCCATCCCTGGCTTAGCAAGAGATACTTGGAGGTTTAGTTTAGATTCCTGGCTCTGACATTGTCACAGTATAGAAACTCAAATGCAAGTTAACATGCATTTGTGTATTTTCTCCCAGTGCATTTGAACAGTGCTCAATACAACAAAGGTCTTTGTGCTCTGTGGTGCTGGGAGGCAATAGGTAATAATAATAATCACAGTGATAACAGTAGTGATAACATGGGCTGAGCTGTTTGAGATTTTTCATCTAAACCGTTCTACACCCAGTGTGTAGGAAGAAAAAGAAAGTAGTCATTCAGAGTATCACAACATAAAAACAAGTAAGTCAACTGAGATTTAAATTCATGAGACCAACTTATTGGGTTTTGTTCCTATCCTTCTGCACATCTGAGCCCCTTCCCATCCATGCTGGCAGTGCTTGCAACAACCCTCCCCACCCAATCTTCACTCATCTTGGTTCCTGGCCTTTTCCTGTTGCTGTGTGGGCTGAAAAGCAGCCTGCAGAAACCATGAAGCCATCAAGAACTACTGAACATGAGTTGAAATCTGAGCATGAACAAGGCATATGATGCATAAAGATCTATTGGGCACAGTAAACAATACTCCATGAAGCCAGAGTTCAATGATAATCAAGGCTTAGAAGTAGTGCTCTGCCTTCCAGAATGGCACAAAAGTCCAGGTCCTGGCAAGCTGTCCTCCACCCAGTCTTCCCTCCAGACCTCCCCTGAGTCAGAAGAGCTTTGCACACCCTAAGGATCATGGCTCCAGTGAAGATAAGGAGGATCCAGCCCAGATCTGGACCTCAGTGTTCATAAGGATTTGGGGGAGAATCTTCTGTTTTAGGTAGGTCCATCAGAATACATTCTTGATTCTCCTTAAATTTGAAAGCTTAAAGCAAAGAACACAGCTCACCTATTATTTCACACACACACAGAAATACGCACATCCTTAGGAGGGAGGCAAATAGTGGTTTATATTTCTGGAGCCAGGAACAGGGCAGTGGAAGAGGGTTTCAGCACCTTGTGTTCAGATCCTCCTGGTCTGAGATGAGAACCACAAACTGGACCAAAATGAGGGACTCGTTGCAGTAGTGTCTTGGTGATCCAGGCAGAGGAGATGCCAGGGTGGGAGTCTGCTACCTCAGCAAGGTCCTGCAGTCAAACCATCCCCATCACATGGCCCAGCCTCCCAGTGCAGTGGAACAGTGGCATTTCTCCTGCCACGTGATGCTCTGTACGACCCAGCACCGGGGACCAGGCATCATCAGAGCAAAGAGACTTGTGGACTCAGTAATTCTCTCCCTAACATGAATATGTTGGCTTAATGAGTGTACGGCTTGTCTTGTAGCATGGGATTTTTAATTAGTACATTCCTGCTTTACCAGAATTGCATCTTTAGGACCCCAAACTGAATATACTTGGAACGACAACACATCACAGAATCATAGAACAATTTAGGTGGGAAAAGACCTTTAAGATCATTGAGTCCAATGATAAACCTAGCACTGACAAGTCCTCTGCTAAACCATGTTCTATTTACAAATATGGCAGTATATTTAATGTCCACTACTCTCTGTTTGCAACTTTAGATGCATTTTTGAGGTATAAATGAAAGCCTGACTTTTGTGTCAGACATTCCAAGGTTGTCAACATGACTATCAAAGGATTTGTAGATGAGTCCTTAGTTCTAAGCTTTGATACTATCAACTTTCTCAATGTGGAAAAAAGGGGGGGGAAGGAAACAAAAGTATTGCCCTGCTGAGTTGTTAAAGGGGGAATTGAAAATAAAAACATATAGCAATGTCTGCCTGAGTCTGCAGACAGCCTGGACTGTAGCTGAGAAAGGCACAAGCTTCATACACCCCTCTCAGTATGTCAGTTCTGAAACCTAATGCTGACACTTTAGAAAGAACTACTCAAATGGCTTTCCTATCTGCAAATTTTTGCGGATGCCTGCAACTCTTTTAATTATCCCCCAGTCCCAGGTCATTTTCTGCTTCTCTCAAGAAGGCAAAACATTCAACTGTCTTTTATTCAACAGTCAAACCAATCCGTATCTTTCATGCTACAGACATTTATGTTGCATTCAGAATGAGGCACCATCTCAAAGTGTAGGAGCAGCACAGAATAAAGACTTTACCATAAATTTCAATAAGTTTAGGAATCTTGGAATGATTCTATTGTTCATGATTCTCTTCAGTTCATCTCTCCTGGTACATAGATCATGTTGCAGTCCTGCCTGCGTGCCTCCTTTTCCTCAGCAGCAGGGATCACACTACTGTACAGCTCATCTCAAACTCAGTACAATGAGGAAGGATGTTAGTGGAGGTGTTCTGGTAAGCTTTGGAGTGGCTTTTAGCTTTGAAATGCTAAGACTCAAATGTGTGTGTTTTGTTTAGTTTTTGGAGGTTTTTAACTATTAAGAACAGAATTTTAAGCTAGAAGGATTGTGAAAGTTGCTGTGTGTCTTCTAAAGTTCCCAGGTTCCCTCTTTCTCTTGTGTTCTGGTAGCACAAATAAAATAAGATCAACTGAGTCTGAAAAAACCCCATCATGAGCATTCTTAATGCCCTCAGTCTGATCAGGCATGTCCATCTTCACTCCCACCTTTCTTAAGTACCCCATCCAACCCTGGGTCTCACTGGGTTTACCATCTCTGCCTCCATCCCATATAAATCCATCTCAAGGCTCATTCCTGCCCACACCTGTCTATCCATCCATCCTAGCCTAGCTGTCTGTCTGTCTGTGAGAAGTGACCTTCCAGAGCATTTAATCAACACAGCAAAGATAGCAGCAAAATCATTGAGTCACATGGAGCTCAATAGCTCTGAGAGGGTGCTCCTCTCTCAGGCAGCAGCTGGGAGGACATTTATGTTGATCCACAGTTCTCCTCATTCCCTATTTGAAGGGGACAGCCCTGCAATGATGAGAAAGGGGCCAGCAGACAGCACCCCACGGCAGGGCTAGCAGTACACAGCAAGGTAAACCTCTGTGGCAAGGGTTTTCTCCCTTTGTGCTTGCTCCTGGGGAGCCTATCTGGCACAGCAAAGTCCACTGCCCTCCCTCTTGTCACCCTTCCTTTCCCCACCAGCAGCCCCCAGCCCGACAGAGAAACCGGGCTGGATGGAGAGCCTTTCTCTCCAGCGTGCCGCACTATGACAGATGATTGACTCGAAACAATATCTAAGGCGATCAGGATAAAGTACCGACCATTTCAAGGCTCAGCAGAATTCAAATTCTAATTAGACTTCTCACCACATTCCAAATAAAAATTGTTCCCCTGATATCCTTTTTGCCTATCAGGTGTCTCTCCCTGATCGCTGGAACAAAACGCATAAAGAAAGTGATTAAAGCCATAACAAAGGCATAAAATTGAAATTATCGCTGGTATCACATCTGGGAGCAGAGTGTGTCACCACACTGCCCCCCTCCCCTCGGAGCGCTCCCTCCCCAAATAGATACACACACATTCCCCCATAGTTCTTGCCTCAAATGTGAGTGATGGGCTGGGGGACAGGGAGTGGAGGGGATGGGAGAAGGTCTTGTTCCAGGTTGGAAGTCATCCATTCCCATGGTACGGAACAGCATCTCAGCCCACACCCCCTGGACCCACTGCCTCCAGCCTGAGGCTATGCTAGAGTTGCAGTGGGTGTAAATTGCTTCATAGTCTCTGGTGCTTTGCATCAGCTGAGGATGTGGCCCATATCATCTGCAAATGCAACACATGCAGGCGCCTGAAGCGTACACACCCAGGGAGAGGAAAACATATAAGCACAGAGGCCTGCTCACTGCCAGGCGCTCTCTAATGAAGGCACAGACAAACCCTTCTCTGGGGCACACCCCCATGCACACATGTACACACACAAGCACACACTCAACCACACTCAGAGTCAAGCCTCCGGTGCACTGCACACATACCAAAAGATTTCTTCTGCCCACTGACGCCTGTGGTACAGTCAGAATCCCCCCACCCCACCCCCCAACCATAGAGAGAGTGTGAGCCTATTATCTCTTCACTACACACACGGAGGGTTATAAATTAGCATACCATCAGAGCCCCCATGTGGTACCCCAAACATGTATGAAACATACGTATAGACTCTAATCTTGAGCACAACAATCCATACAAAATGCATAATGCACACCCTAATTCCTACTCCATGTACCCCCCAAGCACCAACAGTCCCAGAACACACATGTAGACAGGGTACATATAATCCTTATATAGCTTATTGCTATTTTATTTTTTGTAACAACGTCATCCATTTGCAATGTACCTATAATGGTAATTAACACACAGGTGTGTATATATGTCTATTTAAAAAAAAAAAGATACATCAATATTTCACAACCCCCCTGTAGTGGTCTCATGGTCCCCAACACAGGGAGCTCACATGCACACACATTCTTGCAGACATGGGCACCTCCATGCACACTCACTCCCAGTGCAGAGGTCACTGCCAGCACAACCCTCAGTGGTCCAGATGTGAGCTTGTTCAGACAGAGTAAAAACACACATGCCCTGTTTGGCAGAGAGGGGACAGCCTTGTCCCTCTCTCTCCTTTAGCAGGGATGCAGCGCTGTAGGTTCAAACAACCCCTCTACTGATTTACACGAGCAGGGGGGAGCAGGATGCCCCTCAGCCAGGCAGCCAGGGCTGCTGGGGGGACATTTACGGCAGCAGGTGCTGGGCTGATGTGGTGAACACCCAGTGCCAGGGCTGCCCTTTCTTCCTCCTGGATCTTTGCCCTGCCTCAGCTCAGCTCAGGATGCCCTCAGGAATGGCCCATTTCATTTTTCAGCTACATGAGGGGCCACTCCAGAAGAGAGTTAAAAAGAGAGAGAGTGAGGGAGAAAAAGAAAGGGACTAAAGCGATATAAAATTAAAAGGTAAAAAGCAGGAACGCAAATGGGAGAGAGCTCTTTCAGCTTTCACATTATTAATGACTCTTCAAAAAATCGGCGAGTTTTCCAATCTTCTCCGAGAAGCGCTTGAAGGAGCTCACAGATGAAACTGACCTTCAAAATGTTCTTTGGTCTTTAGTTAAGAAATTCGCTCGCCATTATGGCATCATTAGGGAAACAAGGATAAAATTACTCCATGGTTAATGACCTATAGTATCTCCCCACCAAAATTTGTTTCAGATCTAATAAAACTGTGCTTAACACACTCGGATGAGTTATGAGGACTGTTCTGCAGGGTATTAAAATGTGGAAAATAGATTTTCCGAAGCTGGGGGGACTGGACTTTTCGAATCAGATAGCAGAATGGAATTTTCTGGGCAATAAATTCTTCCATGTCTCAATTTCATCTCGCTCTCGCTCTCTCTCCCTCTCCCTCTCCCTCTCTCTCTCTCTCTCATGCTCTCTCCCTGAAATGCTAAAGCAACATGGAAATCTTTAAAGTGCAGAAGCTTATATAAACTTTACTCTTAAACCCCCAAAATAGAGCCCCCATTCTTTAATGTTTTATTTTTGTCTTGCATCTGGGAAGAAGGCATAACCCCTTCTCAGGAGAGGTTTGGTACCATTCACAGAGCCGTTCAGCTGTTTTGGTGTTGCAGCGTTTTGGTGTTGCAGCATTGCAGTTTGGACTTTGCATGAGCCCAGCAGGCTGCCAGCATCCCTGCATGGGTGCTGGTGTGCCAGCAGGGAACAAGAGTGGGAGGGAGACTACACAGGGCTGCCCAGGGTGCACGTGGGATCCCTCCCTACTGCCCTACATGCCAACCTGAGGCATTGGTGAGAGCACGCAGAGATCACTGCTGGGCGCTTTGTGCCCTGGCACCCACAGCTTGTGTCCTGCTGAGAAGACACCAGCTGGCACCTCTGGAGTGCTCGTGTGGGGACACGCTTGCACACGCGTGTTGGCCTCATGGTGATGTGCAATCATACGGCAGCTGGCAAATGCATCCATGCTGGAGCCACAAGCCCCGCCGCCATCGCTGCCTGTGGGCAGGTCACCGGAGCCCACCGACGGGCAGCTCGGGGCAGTGGCGGGGGCCCGTCTCATCTGTCGTTGCCTGAAGCAGGAGCCAGGGGCTCCAATGGTGCTTTTAGGTTAGTGAGGGCTAGTTACTGCCGCTGAGAGAGGTGGCTTGCGAGGTAATGGCATTTTGCTCTCTTTAAACTTTAATCTTTCCTATTAATTCCCTGCAACTGGAGAATGTATGAGAGTTAATGTTCCATGAACGTGTTTCTCAGCCGACAGTCTCTTCGAGCTAATTACCTTCAGGTGCTAAATGGAGGGAAATTGCAATCCATTTGGATGTGAAAAAATTTCGCCTTTCCAATCCCCTGTGCAACATTCTTTTTCCTGAGTGTTGCAGAAAGAATGCACTTGGCTTCTTTCTTTTTTTTTAATGTTTTCCTCCCCTCCCTACCCTCACCCTCCTCTCTCCTTCCCCAAAACCCCCATCCTCACCAAGAACCTGTCTTCCCTTGAAGACCTTGGGTTCTCCAGGAGACTGCACGGCATGCTCAGCAGAGGGGAGCATTGTCCTCAACACAGTCAAATGGAACAGCACACCACTCAGGAAGAGGTGGAAAAGTAGGTATATCCATGAAATCCAAACACATGGTGAAAACATGGAGGGGAAACAGTGAGGAAGACAGCAAGAGACTTCCTTTGGAGGTCTGAAGTTAAAGTGTATTTACACGCTTAATAACACGCTTATTACAGCCATTTCCCAGTTGTTGAGTTTTGAATACAGAGATAATAGAATTTTACAAGCTACATAAAGCCATTATGCTTTTGGATCTGGGACTGGGGAGGGAGTTCGGTAGAACCCATGGAGAAAAGAAAAGGGAAGAAAATCAAATCCAAATGGGGGCACACATGTTCACAATGGGCCTGGGAGTCAGAGTCTTCATGTAGGCTGACAGAGCCAGAAAGAGCCAGTCAGGTGAACAGGGTGTAACTGGAGGCTTTGGATGACCATCTTCTCTGTCTGGAAATCCCATTCTCTCATGCCCCACAGATGACCACTACAGATGCTGGACATTTCAAACAGAAGTCCCTGGCAATAAGAGGTTCCCTGTCGCTCATTTAGCTACCACAGAGCCAAGACAAGTGGTGCCAGACAGATTCACCAGACAAAAAATCCTTAGTGAGAATAGCTACACTAAATTCAGAGGGTCCTGGGCCATGACTGCTACCAGTAGGTTTTGATCTAATCTGTCTTTGGTGTTTATGATACACTTACTGCAGCATTATCTAAAAGCCTTCATGCAACCTTGCCTCAGAGTCAACCATGGCAATTACCAGGAGCAGAAGTCTTTTCCACAATAACGTAAATATGCTCCAACTGGGAGTGGTGTCACTTGAGAAAAATCCTTGGAGCTTTGCTGAACCAGCAGGATGTTCTTGCAAGATCATTCAAATGCCCCGTTTTTATGGCTCTCCTCATAGTCCAGATGCCACTGAAAGATAAAGCTAAACCTGCACTTTGTCAGTAGACTGAAATTGAAAACGTTTATCAATCTCTGTAGACTAAAAGATGTGCTGAATTCTCCCAGCGCCATTTTGGCCATTAGCGAGTGAAGGTGCAGATGGTTTGCTCTTCATCCCACTGGTTCTCTGCAGAGACACATTCACTCTGACATGGGTGTGGGGAGCTTGTCTAGAGACTCCATCCAGAGAAGGCAGTTCAGAGATGTTCTGTCTTTGGACTCCTCTTGCTCAGTCTGAATTACCAACATTTTACCAATGGCCCTAGAAGGTGTTTTAAACCATCCTTACTAAAGAAATAAGGGCCATGCTAGGTCCCAAGCTTGCAAACCATGACAGCATTCCAGCACACCAGGAGAGCTGGTTTGGAATTCAGCTCTGATAAGGGTCACCAGGGTGAGGTGTGAAGTAGCAGATTAGGAGGGGAACTTATGTCACTGCAAAGATTTTTAAGAGTATCCTTGCCACAGTCCATGTCTGTATCCCCTCTGAAGTGCCTGTCTGAGCCCTATTACTGAAGAATATGAGCATCTCTTGGTCTCTGAAGGATTAACACCCCATGGTTTCCCTTGAGACTGTCTGCCATGTATGAAAGAGTGAGTGTTTTACCCAGGGCCACCTGAAATGTGATGGCAGAACAGAGTTGTACCAGAGGTTTTCTGAACTTCCAAAGCATCCTTCCTGTCTCTCAACCCAGTCACACAAGTGCAGCTTTCTGTCACCTCCATGTTCAGCCACTCCTCCACATTCATATCATGCACCTATCCCTCTGTCTGCCCTACATACTGTCAAGTCAAGTCTGCTTCCCATGGCCTTTGAACATCCAGCCGTTCTACATGGCTCCATCCGTTCTGCATTTAATGAGATTGGCAGAGGAAACCAAACAGGTTTTATCTAAATTGTTGGGATCTTTCACAAAAGTGGGGCTTTGTCCTGTCAATTACTAGTTCCTCAAAAGTTTATTGTTTTAGTTTCATGTTTGTTTTTTAATTCTGTGAGGAAGATGAGTGGGTATGGCAGTGGGACTTTTAAAGGGAAGCAATCACCTCCAAAGCACTGCCACAAGATAGTAAGGTTTTTATCATATTTTTCATGACCACGTCTAGTTTTTGCAGTCAATATGGCTGACAGGACTTCATTGGCTGCAATCAATGGTGTATACTTGATTCTTCAGCCTCAGTCAGAATTAAACCATTGTCTGAAGGAGAGCGTTTAAGCCAGCAGCCAGTCCAATCTGTTGCCTTATGCATGCACAGAAGCACCAATTGTCATGAGCTGCATTACGTACCTTTTTTTAAACAGTGCTTGGGATGCAGGTGGAAATGGCTACATAGGCTTCTCCCTTCCACCTTGACTATATTTTCACACAAAACCTCACTTTCCCACTCCTGAGTCCCTTGTTCCACATTTACTATGCTCTTGCCTTCTTTTCCCCTCTTGCTCTCAAATTATGCTTTTCTTTACCTGTTCTTTTTTCCTTGTTCTCCTCCTCAATTTCCCCTTCTTTTTTAATACATACATTTTTAAAAAACCCTGGAATTAGAAATAATGAAAAAAATAGTTAATTTCTAAAGTGTGCCTGATGAGAAGGCAGTAGAATTTTTCCCTGATTCACACTTGGTGCTGACGGTGTTGCAGTAAACGCTGTCTTTTTTCAATTGGATGCTTGCTTTTCAACTTTCCTTATTTCTTTTAGTTATGCGGCAATTAGTCTGAAATTGAGGGAGTTTGAAAAAGCAGAGCAATAGCAAATCCTTATTTTCCTTCCTTCTGTCATCCCTATAGTTCTCTGAAGTAGAAAAGCAACCTCAAATTATAAAGAGGTGAAGAACAAAATTACTTCAGACTGCACTTTTCACTTGTTGGTTAAAAGAACAAAATGGGGAAAAGAAAGAGGACAGTTAGCATGTTTTGGATGCAAAAACTCATGTGCATGTATGTACATCAGTACAGAAAATGTATACATGGATAAAAGAAAGACTGCAGCTAAGAGTCGATGTACATTACTAGTGATGGTTTAAAAAACATCTTTTAACTTCTTTAATCTGCTTTAAAACCCCTGTGGCTAAATCAGTATAAACCCTTCAGACAGTAAGCACAGTTATACTGGTATATGTGTACCTAATACCTGTGTAGCTTAATTTCATGCCTACAAGAGAATAAAGTTAAACTATTAAAAAGCCTGTTTATATCAGTGTAAATGCTAGAGGGAAATGTACTGTTTATCCTGCTGCTACAGTTAAAATTTCTTATACAGATAAAACCAAAATGGGAATCCTGTTCATCCACCATTTCTCTCCCTTCCACATCCCTTCAGCCCCATTTGTGTCAGCCTTTCCTCTCTCTAGAAATTCCTGGCAAACACCCTTGTGGGATTGTCTGCATCTTGGAATCCTTGCTCACATCTCTCACTAAGGGACAAGTTCTGTCTCCCTGCAGAGCCCAGTGAGGACGGATGAGTCCCGAGCCCAACCCCTTTGCAATGCCAAACAGGGGCAAGGGGAGAATGGTGCACATCTCTGAGTAGCAATAGGACTCATTTTCCTTCCAGTTCAGTTTTTCCTGTTTGCTTCTTTAAGATCAGGAATAAGCCTGAATTTTGTTGGGGAGAGAAAAAAAAAGACATTAAATTTTAGCAAAGAGAAGAACAGGTGTTTGTGAGAAATTTACTGTGTGGGAAAGAAGAACCAGGGAAGCTGAAACTGCAGGAAGACAGAATCTACTCTGGGGAATGTGTAATCCTCCATCTAAAAGCTGAACCACTGGCTCATTCAGTCCCACACTTGTCCCTCCTGGCTATTTAATTTACAAGCTTTTGGGTGCAGAGACTACCTATACTGCTCTAACAGAAATCCTGGGAGGTTTTCACTTGGCTCTTTACAGCTGTCTGGGGCATAAAAAGGAAGCTGTACTTTAACAACTCAGGTCAGAGAAGTAGCAGCTGGACTCAAGGAGAGAGAGATTAAAAGGCTCTGCCAAAGCCATCCTGTTAGCAGTGATACAACTGCGGCATCCTACCTGTCGTGTCCTATATCCTGTATGTGAAGTAGGAGAGTCATGGAGAGAGAAAAACAACCTGCTAGAATGCCAGAAATAAATAAATCTATTTCCATGCAGAAGACTCTGCAGCCTTTAACGTTTTACATCGGATGTGAAAGACACCTAACTCTCTGACTGTCTCCTCATTCTGAAGAATAAATATAAATCCACCTAAGACATACCATAGGTCTGGGCTTATGGGCACCTGACTAAAACCAGAACAGAAGCTTTCAGGCCAAATTCATCACTGGAGCAACTTCACTGACTTCAGGGTTGTTAAACTGCAGAGGGATTGGGCCTGACGCTTTTAATTGTAGTCACAAACCCAACTGCAGCCTGATGAGAAGAAAATAAGATGTTATCAGAACCGTGCAGTCCTCTATGCTGCAGAAAGGAAAATGTGCAGGAGCAAGAGCTTTAGCTGTACCGAGCCCAAGGCCATATCGTTTGGAGGACTGGGAATCTGGAACAGCCCAAATGTCTGTGTTCTGTTTGCACCAGCATCAGGTATAAAGTACTGCAACATCCAGGATCAGTTCACCATCAGGTGATTTCCTCATTAATTTCATCTATAAATCATGTTCCTGCTTTTAAAATGGCAAGGACAATAAAACACACAGTAAAAGGTATGAAAGACACACAGACCCATACAGTGAGGGAAAATGTTCGCAAGGACAACATTCCAGGTATAAAATAATTTCCAAAATTACAGAGGACATGTAACAGTCTCCTAGGGAGAGTTGTCAAGAAGGGATCATCAGTACAGCCACGCAAACTTCATGACCTCAGGGACTCTAGCAGAGGTTGGCAAAATGCATTAAAGGACCACCTAAATCTCATCACTGAACTACAGTTACTTCTGGGGAAAATTCAGCATCTTACTTACTAGTGACATTCAGCAATTAAAATTCCTTATTAAGTACCCAGCACTTAAGTATGTACTGATGTCCTAGCACATGCTTCAATAAAGTCCATAACTAATGAAATAAAAATGTAATTTACAAATGTTCAGTCCTTCTATGTAAGAGTGATGTTAAACACACAGCTCTCATACTAGTCTTTCACTATTTAAATGCAAAAGAAACCAAAACATTATCACTGCAGAAGTTTCAACAGTTAAAAGAATAGATGTATTTGTTGTCTCCATGTTAGGTTTTACAAAAGCTTTATAGTTGTGAAAAATGGAGCTAAGGCTGATGAACAAAATAACAGAATTCTTATTATAATTTACAGGAACACACACACATAAACATGTATCTATCTGTGTATCTGTAATACACAGTGCCTGGTATATAAAAATTTTATTGCCAAATTGAATACCAAATAATAAGTTAAGCTGACAGAAACATAAAGATCAGCATTAGATGGCACCCAAAGGAAGGCAGAATTTCCAGTAGGAAATTGCTTGCTACCTCTCTGTGATTTGGGGGGAATTTGTAGGATATATGGCAGTTGCTGGGACATTTTGAAAGTGTGGCTATGTGTGTCCTGGGGAGATCTGGGTCCCAATGAGGGATGTGGCCTTTCTATTTTCAGGGCATACATCCAAGTTGAACTCAGTTGTGAGTGCTGAGCCCTGGGACATTTCTTTTGCTTTCTAAGAACTCAGCAGAGGAGAAAATAGGTTTCTTGGTGGCTGGGGAGAGAGAAGAGAGACCGACAGGCTGTTCTAGGCATGGTGCTGTGGTGCTATGTGGTAGTGTGAGATCAGGACCAGAGGAAAGGAACATAAGGCAAGAACCAGCTGTGATGAGGAGCAAGGCTGCAGGAAGCCTCCTCTGTGTGGGTCCAGAGTGGCTTTGCTCAGCAGAGCACCCTTCAGTCTCAGGACCAGGGCTGCCCTCCCCAGGGTGCATCAGCCCACAGGGACATGATGCAGCGGCTGCCCTCAGGCTGCAGGACAACAGGCATCACAGGGACTGAGGCAAGACCTGGATGTCTGCAGACACAAGGGGTTAGAAGCTATACTGAGGCAGTTTGGAGAACATCTCCACAGCATTTGAGTGGTTTGGCTGACACAGCAGAGCCGTACGGTGGATTGCTGGTCTCATAGTTCATGGGAGGTGCCAGGTGACTGGGTGCTCACTTCCCCTGGCTTGTCACACCTCTTTAGGTCCTTTGGAGTGTGACTCCTGTTGGAGGCACCCCTCCTCCCTCAGCAGCCACGCAGCCTGGGGCAGCCCTTGGCAGTCCCTGCCAGTGGTGCTTCCTTGCCAGCTGGCGGAAGCAGCTGATGGGCAGAGGCAGCCGGAGATGCAATCAGAGACAGGTGACACCACCACAGACACAAGAGACGCCTTTCCCAGTGTCTCCTGCAGCCAGGAGGGGTGGGAAGCTGCTCATTGGTTGGAGCTGCCCAGCAGCCAGAGGAAACCCTGCAAACAGCAGTGTGCAAAAGACTGCAGGCCGACATAAGCTCCATTTGATAGATATAAGAGCCAGAATAAATCTGATTATGGACAAATTACCGGATGGCCTCACCTAAAAAGATGGTCCTGGAATCTCTACTTGTGTAGAGAAGGCAGTGCCTTAGACTGTGTCCAAACCCAGGTTAATCTGGTTATCCCATGGACAGAAATGCTCCATCATGAACTTTGTCTGGAAATGGAGTCGTGTCAGCCACATTACTTTGCATGGATCCCACAAGCTCAGAGTGTAACCTGATGGTTTTCAGTCAAGGGCCTTCACTGCTACTGCCCATTCCTGCTGCATTTCCTACTGACCCCTGCCCCAAAGGTTCCTGCAGTGCAGTTCTCCTGTGTCTCCAAAGGGAAATATACGCCTCTGTCTGAAAAGGAACCCAGATACAAAGCTTCTCCTGTGTCAAAAGGAGAGGATCAAGTGCCACGACCCTGATGTTAGTCTGTCCTGGAAAAGATGCTGAAATCAGTCATGGAACTTGTACTGCCTTTCCATGTAGGTTTTCATCCCTCCTATATTGGGCTGAAAGCATTTATGGGGAAGGAACAACACTTTATTCAAGGGCATGGGGAGAGATCCTGTAGGAGCGCCTGTGAGCGGGGGGCGGTGAGTTGCACCATGAGCAATACAAGGCCCAGGTGCTCAACACCTTCAACATAAGCTATTAAAACTGGGTTCTTCTTTCATCCCAGAAGACAGAAATTTTAAAAATTGTAAAAAACATCTCCCTGTGCTTGTGCTGCCACCTCTGCTTGCAACAGATAGCTCGGGCTGTGAAGACACAGTGCCGAGGTGAGTGTGTGTGTCTGTATGTGCACGCCTCTTGGTGCGATTCCTCCTTCCTTGCCAAAACATCTCCTGCTGTTTATTTATTTATTTCTCTCTGATAACGGAGGGGATCGCGTTTCCGGAAGAGTGCCAGCAGATGATACGAACCCAGGACTGATACTGCCAGCAAACCCATGCCAGCCCTTTCTGCCGGAAAAATTTCATTTTTTCCAGAAGGAAGCCATGAGTGTGAAGCAGAATCCAAATCCGATTTCTCGGCATTTTTTGTTATCGCTCAGCAGCCCACCAGGTGGGGCAATGGAGGGAGCTCACTCAGCTGCAACTCAGTGCCTTAATCCAATTTACAGCTTCTCTTGGAGAGATAATTACAGCCCTGAAACCAGTTAGCACTGTACAAAGAGGCTCTCAAACCAAAGCCCCGATCCTGTCTTTCAAATATTCACCTAGAGTATCAGAGATGCTTTGGAGAGGGAGGGGGGCACTTGAGCTAAGCTACTATGAATGGAGAAGTGTGTACACAACGCCCCTTCCTGGGACACGTGTGCCTCACTCATACACTCACACAGGTTTCCCAAAGGCCCACAGGGACTGACAGTGTGGGACTGCCAGTCCTTGATTCTCCAGCTCTGGACACCTGGGCAGCAGGAAGCTGCAAAGCCTTCTCTTCCAAGCACTACTGGTAGATGGAGGAGGCAAAATGATGGAAAACCTGAGGTGGGTGGGGGGACAGAAAACGACCAACCCTTCCCCTGGTCATCAACACAGCCTCTCCCATTCAGGTTGCTCCTGTAGCCAAACCTGCTCAATTTTTCCTCAGTGATCAGTGATAGCGCTTGGTTTAATACAAAGATGCAACCGCTCTTTGCAAAGCCACTACAGGCTGTAGCATCTCACGCTGAGCAGGCCACCCCCACAGGTGCTGACTTCCTTGCATCTCACAGCAGCTGGGCCTGAATTTTGCATGACCCGTTATCCCTCTGCTTGGCCCTTGAGCAGCCACGTCTCTAAACTGCAGGGCTGCAGAGACATTCATTAGCAGAGAAGAGAAGGAGGTTGGAGCACTCTGCAGCAGGGCAAAAGACATATAGGGTCATCTATATGTCCAAAACCCATCCTTTTCAGCACCACAGCCCATTCGCATTGCAAGACACAATGGCTGATGCCTCTGCTGTCACCATCGCATCACTGACTTGAGAAAGAAAACATTTAAGAACCTGAACAGTGGTAAAGTCTGTGCAGTAACCTTTAAGATTGCCTGTCATATTACCAGAGTGCAGTATTGGGAAGGGGACATGCAGCCAGGTGACACTTGGCGATGGACACACTGAATTCAACACGCAAATTATCAAGAAGGAAGCCTGAAGCTTCAGTGGCTTTCCTTAAGGCACATTACACAACTCGTAAGCTGTAAATTAATGCCCTCTGGCTTAACAATCTTGATCTTCATCACTCAGATGTGATTCTAGAAGACCTTTTTTGCAGGTGATTTTCACTCTGATTGGCATAGCCCAGAGAAGAACCCAGCCTTTGGGATTTAAGCATTAAAAAGGAATAGAAAAGACAAAAATACTGATTCTTGATGGCAGAAATGGTAGTTGACACAGGAGCAATTTGAGATCCAAACATATAGAGTGTAAATTCACTGGGGATATGTAGCCCCCTCCCTGATGCCTTGGTTCATAGCAGAGGCCAAGTTTCTTACCACCAGCTGAGCAGTTAGAAGTTCTATTCTGGAAACTCCTCCTCTAGATGTGGAAGATTTCCCAAGGAAGAATCAGCCAGTATAGCTGAGACTGCATTTGCTGCAGAGCACCAGCTCTGAGGCTGAAGTGGACTTTCCTTCCTTGCCTCATGTAAAACTGAAGGAGTCAGGCTGGCTCCCTGGCAGAACATCCTCTTCCAACAGGCCAGAAAGGCCATGGCAAATCTGCAGTGACAGAGCTTTCCCTGGTAAAATAACAACCTTTTTGTTGTTGTTGTTCAAGCTTTCAGTCATAAGCAGAGTGTGCTTGGTTGGGATCCAGGTCCAAGCCCTCACTCTTCTACTCCTTTCCTCTGTGTCCTTGGCCAACTCTCACCACTGAGCAGTTGACAGAAGGCACTGTCTCTCTTTGGGTGTGCCTGTGCTGGCAGGTACACTCAGAACTGAGCTCTGAAGCATGGCAGTATGCAGGAGAGGTTGGAGTTGGCTGGATTCAAGAGGCATGGCTTATTTGTACAAGCATAGCCCTGGAAGAATGTGCCCAGACATAGAAAGCTGGCACAGGCTGAACCTCTCTCCTTGCAGACCTCTGGTTGGGCTCTTCCACAGGGCAGACATTCCCCCATATGGGCTTGTTCTGAATGGACTAAGCAATGGATGCTACTTTAATTGGAACCTCCTAACTATTACCTGGACTCTAGGAGTCAAACACATGGAAGTTTGTTTCTAGCAGGAAAGGAAGTGGCAGAAATCAGATCTCAAAAAGAGACATTCCATTTGGAAAGTCTTTAGGCTTTGAAGCATTTGCAGAAAAACCTTTTTCTTGTAACACAAGCCCATTGCAGGCCTCAAAATGTACATCAGATACACACTGGACAAGTTCATTAATTCCCCTGCTATCCTGTTAGGCATTCACTCTGCAGTAGTTGCAATGGGAGGTACATAAATATATTCCCTAAAAACAGTTGTTTTGATTTTCTAGCAGTGTATTAGTATCTAACGCTTTTAGCTTCTCTGCACCTTTTGCATAATATTATTGCCCACTAATATGAAACCATGTTTCGAACCATGATGTTCCTCCTTTGATTCAGGTCTTCTGAATCAATGCTCTAGCCGTGGTGCTTGGCTTTTCCATTGACTGCTCCTGTGGCATTTCTGACCCGCTAGGAATGTGGCTCAAAGGTAGCTGGAGCTTTCCTTCCTAGTAAACCTAGGGCAAAGTGTGGTTCATCTGACACATTGGCTGCCTCTCACAGGGATGCCACCCCTTGTGCATGTGATATCCATTTGTTTTTCATAGCACAGCACCATCAGAATCAGTCATCCTCCAAGAGTGTAACAGGACTATGTTACACAGTTGATTTGCTTTTGTAGATGCCGGAAACACCTGGAAATTCGCATACTTAAGAAGCCATTTCATTTACCTCTCTAATGCAGACACCTCTAATATGGGACACAACTGCCCCATTAGCAAGCTACTATATGGTTCCTTGGGAGGTCTGCAGAGAGATGAAGTATTTTGGTTTCAGTAGCCAACTGAGTTGAAATCCATGGATCCCTTCACTGGCATCCATTTGGCATCTGGGACATAATATCTAACTCTTAGCTGTGGAGAGACCTAGACACTCAAAATCCCCATGCTGATTGTGCCAGGGCTAGAGATGCACCTGCAGAAAATCAAAGCACTGAACTAGTGTTGACCCAAAAGGGAAAAAAGGCACTAACAGTCTGCTTCTTAACTCTCCGCAGGCTCCACAATGTATGGCTGTACCCACTTCCCTATCACAACACCAACTGCACCCCAAACTAGGCTATATCGGAAAAGCCCAGGAGACCTTCTGGTCCTACATTATATCATACCTTGGGAACAACTCTGACTACTAATACCTTCTCCTCTGGAAAACAGACTATGGACCCTTCATCTCAGAGATATTTTCCAATAGATAGGCAAAATCCATAGCCATTAAAGGAGTGCTGGTAAAATCATTAATATTAAATTGAATTACTATGCTTGGGCTTTGGGGTGTTTTATTGTTTGTTTTTTATAATGTTGGCTGGTTCTCTCATCACTGAAGAAGTTTGGGCATAAGGGGGGCAGGATATCTATTAGGTGAAGAAGTAGGTATCCAGTGGCAACAGATCAGGAGGCTGGCTTTAATTATGACCTTTTACAAATAACTGCATCTTTTAAAGGGTGTCCTAAAATAAACCATATTGTGGGGGCCTTTCATGATTGTACCTGCAGACTTTTGTCAAAATTGTATGCCGGACCCGTGTTGCTGGGTTCCATGTTCTCTGCTGGAACTGCACTGCCATTAGAAAGCACAGGAATACAGAACTAGAGATTATTGAAAAAGAACAGATGGAAATGAAAACAGGCATCTCTGGTCAACCCAGAGACTTCAGAGGGCACTGAATGACTCCAATTTGCAACATCATCTTGTAAGCTGTGGTTTATGAAGCCTCAAACTGGGTAGCAGATCTTTTATGGAAACCTCACCTTTTTTTCTGACTTTGTCTATACTCAGAAAGCTGCTGCATAAATGGACAGCAGAAAAGCTGGGAACTTATCTGGTGTAAATAGGTGAGGATCCCCTGTTCCCAGCAGCCAAGCAAGAGCTGGGAGGGAGGCAGAGCATGACCCTCTCTTTAACTTCTTTTGGTTGGTGCAAACAGCAGCCTAAAGGCTGACAGGAATTTCCCCCCTCTCTCATTGTGGTCTGAACTGGGAATATTGCATGGAGGTTGATGAAGCTGACTAAGAGCACTGAAGCCAGAGCAGCTGCCAAGAGGCCATCAGGAAACACTACGTCAAGACACAGGGTCTAGGGCTAGGACCCAGGAGGTCCCTGTGGGTCCTGACCCCTTCCACCAGGTCCAGGCCTCTTCCCATCTCGCTGGCAGCAGCACAGCCTCCCCCCAGGCCTGTTGCCACCGCCGAGCTGTGCGGCTGAAGGGGATGGCACATTGAAGCAATTTGCCAGGCTGCATGACAATTACTGACACAGATGCTCCTGTGTCAATATGGGCTCTTCTCTCCGTGCTGGTTACAGCGATGGGTGTGCCTGGCGGGGACTCCTCTCGGCACAGGCCAGTAGGATTATGGGGCTGGGAAGGGGCCATGTCTGCCTGGGCTTGCAAGAGCAGAAGCAGACTCAGAGGTTGTCCCTGCTCCCTCCCCTCTTCCAGTCTTTTTATCAGGATCTTCATCTGCCTGCCATCCCCACACTCTTCCTCTGTCCCCCTCTACTCAAATACTGTAGCTTTCTCTCTGCAACATCCCTGCCTTGCTGCCTGTTTGTGGATTAGGAATGAGAGAAAGGGGCAGTGTCCAATTCATTTCTGTCAAAGGCTCTACATCCCTCACACCCCCTCCTCCTTTCAGTTCCCTCTTGTCTCCCCTGCCTCAGTTGTTCTCTCTCTAACTGGAATATCGGTCACTGCACAAGTGCCAATAAATTACATCCTCCACAGACACGAGAGAATTGAGATGGGGCAGATTTTAGGAAGTTCAGGACAGGCATAAGGAATTACTGACAAATCCCCTCACCCTCTGAGCAGTTCTGAGAGCCATCTTCTCCTGCCAGCTTTGCAACTGGCATCAAAGTCTATGTGTTTTTGCCTGCCAAAGCCTGAAATGCAGGGAAAATACGTCTAGTGTTCAAATGTCATCAAACTCCATCCAAACAGAGAAACGTCATCAAGGTGACATAAAGACCTCAGTCAGACACTGTTAACAGTACACATGCCCATCACCATGCCCTCCTGAATGCCTTGGATGACTCCAAAACTCCTGAGGATATGGTGCAACTAGTTATCAGGTCTGGATGAACAAAAGGGTCCTTCCCTTGGCTGTAGCTTCAGCACCAGGTGGAGGGACAAGCAGTGTTGGGCCATTTGCTGCCCTGAGCTGCCTGATCTTTCCTCTGTGTAGAGGCCCAGAGGGGCTATGTCCAGGAGTACCAAGTCTATGCCTCATGGCTTCAGCCTCACCAGTGCCTGTCCCAAGTTTAGACATGGCAGTCAATGCTGAAGGCTGACACATGAAGCACTCTGCCACACTTCTTTTAGCACACCTTGAGAGGATTTGAGATATCACTGCTTTCAGCTGCTCCTCTTTGCTACTCCCTGACTCATGGGAGAACATCCCACTGCCCCCAGGCTGGAGCAGCTGAGACCCAGCCACATGTTGCCCTCTGCCAGCTCTGCAACGGCAGATGGGTCTCCAGGAGAGGGGCAGCTGACCTGGTGAGATGGGAGAAGGTCATGTCTGTAGCAGACCTCTCTACCCACCAAAACAGTGTCTGCTAGTACATGCTATGTAACACTATGTCTTTCCCTCCAGAGAGGGACACCACTGGCTTAACTCTATGACAAAAACACCTCATGATGTATCCTTAGTGTCTTCTGCCCTCCGAGGAGACGAGCAAAGGAGTCTGCTGCTGCTGCCAGTGCTGCACAAGACTGAACGGGTCTCCCTCAGCCCCAAACCAGCTTCCTCCTAACCCTCCTCTGATTAAAAAAAAAAATCTGTACTGCTCCTTTAAATGTGGTGTATGTTAAAAAAAAAATTGACAAGCTCCCTCACTCTCAAAAGAGTGAGAAATTTTCATTGATTGATTTCTTCATGGCTTCTTAAACAGATAATTAATTCACCGTGAACCTGCGGACACACCGTCGTGAGTCGTTAATATTGTAAATTCACATATACTTCAATAATCGCCTGACCCCCCCGTCACCCCGAAAAACAGATAGCTGTGCAGCAAGGAGGAGGGGAACGGGGGGGGAATCGATTTTCGAAGACATGAAGGGATCACCCAGCAAAGGGAAGCTATTGATTCTCTTTTATAAGACACTGCTATAATATTTATTCTTTTGTAAACAGAATTAACCCAGCATCATGGGTCATTCCTATCGAACAACTTTCCTCACATGTGCACAGCAATGCTGATTGTATCAGATGAGGTAGAAACATCCAAACTGTACCACCCACCCTGGCTCGCACCTCAGCATCTGCTCCACTCCTGCCTGCCGGGTCCTGCCGCCATGGCGCAAACCCAGCTGGCGCGGGGCTGGCCGCAGCCGGGCTCGGCTGCGCAGGTATGGGCAGCCCAGGAAGCGGCCGTGCTGTTCTCACCAAGTGCTGCTGGCACCATCGTGGCCTTGGGCTGCCTCGTGCTGGGGGGCTCCTGCAGCTGGAGCAACAGACCCAGTGCTCATGGTGGATGGCTGAGCTGTGACTCCCACCTATTCACAGCTCCTGCTAGAGGAGGGGGAACTGTGACACAAAGAGGAACTTCTCTCCATTCCCTGACCCTCTCCCACTCTGGAGAGGTTTCCATCCTGCTGACTCTCCACGGTCAACCAGAAACCCACCCAGCAGCAGATGGGGCAGTGTGTGAGGATTCCATCACACCCAAGCTCCTCTCTGCCCACCCATGGCAAGGGATCCATGCAGGGCATCACACTCCGGAGCCCTGAGGCTCAGTGCCCCCTTACACGGGGACAGCACAGGGACAAGGTGCAACAGGGTTCCCTATTACTGAGGCATAAGCTGATGCTTCTGAGGGGACAACTTCATTTCATCCAGATGAAAGGTCAGCCCCAAAGGAAGTAAGAGCCTGAACATCAAAAGTGACAAGCAAAGCCAAAGGGAGGCCTTTGGATCAAGCATCCCAAGGAGGTGATCCAGTCAGGGAAGGATCTGTAAATCCTGCCTGGAGCTGTCTTCCTTCCCTGAGTTCATCTGCATAAACAGCGAATCATTGTTCCCCGTAAGAGACTACTCATACACATTCAAGTCTCTTGAAGATGCATCTTTGTGGGACATAAAAACGTGTTTTGTGTAGAAAAAGATGCAAAACATTGCCTTTCGTACAAACATGCCTGAGGTATAGAAAAGTCTGGAGGCTGTAACTGTGAAAATCCCGGCTGCCCATCAACTCCTGAATTGCCATCAAGTACCACCATGCAGTCCGAAGCAAAGACAGAAACCGTAACAACACAGGGCTTCCTTACATTTGTCTCACAAACCTGAAACCATGTTTTCCAGCAAGGTTTTCCCAAGAACTTCTGGCATGAGCAGTATGACTCAGATTTTACAAAACACAAAATCACATCTCGGGCACGTTTCATGGGCTAACCCCATGTCTAACCAATCCCAAAGCCCGCGGGGCGGAGGGGTGCCTGGGGTGTTTCCCGGAGGAGTCCTGACCGAGGCGGTCGCTGCCCGGGGCCAGTCGGGCTGTGGCCGCTTGGCCCCGGGCGGCTCCTGCAGCGGGGATCCGGACGTGCCGGGCCGCTGGCGCTCCGGCTGGCTTCCCATCGCCTTCCTCCCGCCCCGGCCAGCGGCCAGGCCGAGCGAGCGCCGAGTTGTGCCCATGGGTTTAGCAGCGGCGGGGGGAGCGGCAGCCGGCCCGGGCGGCGGGGCAGCGGAAGCCCTAATTAGAAGCGGAGCCGCGGGCAGGCAGGGCTCCATTCAGAGGGCAGACAAAGGGAGGGTCTGTGGAGCAGAACCGGTCGGCACTGAAAGGAACGCAGGAGGGCCCCGCGGCGCCCCTCGCCCGACAGCGCAGCGTCCCGGCCGGNCCCCGCACGGCGGAGGGGAGGCCCGGCCGGTGGCCTGGGAGGAGGAGAACGGGGAGCGGCAGCCCCCCAGGTCACTTCGCGGCCCCCGCCACCAGACGAGCGCCTTTCCACTCCAGCAGCGCCCCTGAATGCGCTAATTAGCCCCCCGAGCCCGGTGCTGGGAAAGGCCACACCGCTCATATGACCGCCACGAGGGCCCTCGGGAGCGTCACCGTGCCCGGTCCTCCCGCAGCCTCGGGTGGGTCGTGGCGGAGGGAAGCCGGCGCTGGGTGCAGGTGCCAGCCCCGTGGCACTCTCCTGTCTCCCTTGGAACAGGGGCTCAGGGAAGCTGCCGGCCTTGGAGAGGCGGAGGCTGTCAAGGTGATGCTCTGAAGGGCTGTGGGGAGAAATGAACAAGAGGCCCAGAGCTTGTGGAAGGGCAGCCGAGACATCACAATTAATTCAGGGCTCTTGCCAACACAGAGGGTCTCTATGGATTTCAACATGTTTGCACAATAGTGGACGAAAGAGCTGCAAAGTGTCATCTCAAGGGCCCCCTCCCTATCTGTTGCCTCTTTGCCTTCCCTCCCCACATTCAGCACATCTTCAGCACTATGTTCTTCTCTTCAGACCCTTTCTTGCTACACACTTTTCTTTTTTTTACCATGCCACATGTGCTTTGCTTTCTACAAACTTCCCAAAGCTCCACTGTGAGGCACCCATGGCTGTGATGCCTCACATGCTCCTGCTTGGGGATACTCAGCACAGGGAACCTCATGGCTACAGGAGACCTGGTACAGCAGCCACACATGAGAAGGCTACTGCTGGCAAAGGAAATAGTTCATCCTAGCTCTGCTCTCTTTCCCCTGGACTTGAACAACATCAGACTCAAGCCTCAGCAGAGGCCACTCTATTACATGTACAGAAATGGTTTCTATAAAAAGAGGGAAGACGACGTCATTGACAGTGGTAGGATCAGTCAGAGTCAGGGGAGAGGAAGGTCACACATGAAGACCAAGGCAGCAGTCTGTGTCCTGAATTCCTCCCCCTCTCTGTCCCACTTGACTTCCCACATAAGCACAGAGGTGATGGCCAACAGCTTTCTCCACCTCTGGTCTCCATCATGAACCACATGGGACAGAGAGCATCTCAGTACACACCTGCACCTCTGTGTGATATTCTTTCCCTTCGCTTTTGGGATCTGCACCCTAGCAGACTCCAAAACCTCTCACATCCTTGCAGCGAGCACACAAAGGTCTCACTCAGCCAACACATACCAGTTAAACCAGGCTGACATACAGCCTTTTGTCCTGATGCCAACACAGAGCAAACCACATCACCTGACTTAGCTGTGTGTGTTATCAAGTTCAAGGATTCATCAGCTCCAAGACCCTCCCTCATGGTGCTCACAGCCCTCACAGCAATGTGGTGCCCCTTCCTGGCTCTTCAAGCACTCCAAAAACCTGGCAGAAGTCAAGGCCCTTCAGAGGCTCTGACATGCTGGTAAGGAAAAAGCAGCATAGTATAGAGGAGTAAACAGCAGGCAGTAAACCAAGCACATGGATTAACCAACTCATCTTTGATTTTCCTCCTTCCTGTCTCCTCTTCACCCCCCCCATCCCTCCCCCCAGCATCCAAGGGCAAGGGCTTCCAGCTGGGGTTGCTTTCTCACCTGTACCTCCCCGCCAACCCCCCCAAGCTCCACAGGCCTGCTTTGCACCCCAGGACCCTGAGAACAACTGCAAAGAGCCAGGAGGCCTTGTGCAAAAACCCAACAACCCCAGTGAGAATGTAATTGCCTCCAAAGCTAGCAGTGCTGGCAGGAGAAGCTGCCTTCAGTACAGCCTTTCCACAATCACATGCATCACCCAGGTACACAACATCTTTTGCAAAGGCTCAAGGGACTCAGACAGCTCTGCAAGGCCCTAAGAGAAGGGAAATTGCTATCAGAGACTCCTGTTGAGTCCACAGCCCACCAAGGAGGCTGCTGGCTTCTACAGGCCATCCCCCATCTGTTGGAATAGCAGGAAGTTTTACGTTAGCAATAAAAAATAAAAAATGCTGGAGTCCAACTGGTGACTGAAGTCTGGTGCCAGGCTCTGCTGCAGAGACATCACAGCTGCTTACAGTGCCTGCTCTGAAAGAGGTGCTCATTAAACATTTGCCTTGGGTTTGTTTTCCCTGTTTGCTGAAAGCAAACATTCACAACAAAAATCTGTAAGGGAGGGTTGCAAATCAAGAGTTTGATTTAATAAAAACAAATATTACCAGCCATCTGACTCTGGGCTCTTCTTCCTTTAGCCTTTAGGAGTTATTTTGAAAAGCTTAAGGCCACATGAACTAGAAGTGATTTTTATTTTCTAGTTGAGCACTCTAGATTTTTAGCTAAGAGATCAGGCTTTTTGAGAAGATCCCAAGTAACCAGTGCACTCTTCAGAGCTGGTAGAAGGGGTTCATATCACAGAACTACGTTAGAATGCAGAAAGGAGTTTTGTAAGCTGATATTTTTGGTAGCGTTCCTACCTTTTTTCCCAGATATGGACATGGTTTCAATAGCTGCAAATACCTTCCATGCATGACCCATGAATACTGGCAGATCAAAGCTGAGGAGATGGTCAACAAACTGGGCTACTAAAACACAGAATGCTCATCAGTGCCAGGCTGCTGAGAGGAAAGCTCTCATCAGTGGAATCCAGACAGAAGAACTGTGAGCAGAATTCAGAAGTACCAACATCCCAATGTTAACAGCACATAAGGTCTCCAGCAGGAGGGGGAAGCCCACAGCCAGTAAGCCAGGCAGCACCCACCACTTAGCATCATATGGCCCAATAGCACATGAGTTAATACTAATATTAGTACCAATCAGCTGCACCTGAAGTCATCTGAAAAGTTTATTTAGCAGGTTCCTCACATTGCCCTAAAGTGAGACAGGCTCTAGCTGGTTGCAAGCTCGTCTACTGCCGTACTAAGGGCTGAGCCTTCACATCTCCCACTGTCACCATCTCAGGAAGCCAGTGCTCCCCAGGCACCACTGCTCAGCTTGCACCCCACACCCAGAGCATGGCTGTGCAGCATCCATGGAGCATGTATGCACCTGCCTGCAGCTCTCCTGGTGGTGCCCCTGCACGTGGAGGCCTGTCTGTCTCTGAGCTCACCCTTCTCAGCACGGCCAGCACCAAGGCAGTCTCACCCAGCCCTCTGGGCACCTGGGGGGAAGCTGGTCTCCTGGTGGAGCTGCACTGTGAGGCACTGACATGAATCGATCCACAAGCCGCCCCTGATGTTCTCCACTTCTGATTGCTACATTTTTTGTGACAAATTGATAAACTGCATCTCCACTCAGTTAAAGATTTGATCTCGCTCTCTTAATCCGCTATCAATAAGATATTAATCGCGCACCCGACCCGTTCCGTTCCCCGTCTGCCTGCAAATCCAATAATCATTTCAGAATTCACAGCCGAGTGGGGCACTCCCTTCAAACAATTAATTATAGGGGAGTCTCATTTATTTTCCCTGTAACTCTCTTCCCCTCTACCCCTCCCCTGCTTGCCTGTCTGTCTCCTTCTTCCCCCCTCCCTCCTTCCCCAGCTGAAATTCATGCTCAGCAGAGACAGGAGGTGGGAGTCAGTTTAGACTGGGAGCTGAAGAGGTCCTGCTGAGCTCCCTTCCAGTTGCTGCTCCACACAACAAATTAAACCCCACTTGCCCAGCCCACAGATTTCTCTGAAGGTGGAGGCCAAATTCACCCAAAGCTAAAACACTGAATAATCCTCACTACTGCATAGTCCCTTTAACAGCAACCCTAGCATTTGCTCTGCCAGTGACTTGGCATTTCCACCTCCGGCCAGCCAGGACAAGGTTTATTCATGCCCAGAGCCACGTGCCTCAGGGCAGCTCAGGTAAAGGAGAGTTGGATGAGAAGTCTCTGTGTGAGCCACGAAGATGGATGAACTGATGACTACTGAGCTTTCTCCGCATATCCCATTGACATTTTCTAATAGGCCACACTGCTATCTGAGCGCTTCTTGATATGGACTTTAAAGATTTAGTTTCTGTCCCTGGTCCAGAGAAGAACCAAGCTTCCTGGCTAGCTGTGCTCTCAGGCAAGGTCTCACTGCACTATTCTTTCCCTGCCCAGCCTCCTCTGGCACTACACCTCAACAGCCTGCCCATTTCAGATGATGCTGTTGGGGAAATAAGTCCATGCAATAATTTCTAGCCACAGCATTCATATGAAGGCCAGATACACAAATTAAAGTAGTTTGTGTCCCAAGTGATGGAGACCAAGACTGTAGCCCATGGGGAGGTAAAAGGTTGCAAAGGACCACAGAACATGCAAAGTCCTTCATTGTCCTAGCAACAAATACCAAGGAAAAAGCATAAGTTAGAGTGTCCCTCACTGCCAGAGGACTTCCTCCTGAGGTGCATCTTTTGCTTCATCCTCTTTGTCATCCCCCCTGTGTACCTCAAACCCCACGGGAGACAGAGGCACTGTGACTAGAGATGGGAAGGGCTGGGAGAGAGTAGCTATCGCCAGTAGTATCTGCTGTAGGCATTGGCAGGAAGGCCAGAGAAAAGAGTGTCTCTGCTCCTGTGTGGGGACAGGAGCAGGGCTCTGACAAGCTCTTTAAGCTCCCCAGGCTCCAGAAAATGCTGTGCAAAGTGTTTTAGCAACAAAAGTCTTGAGAAGAACAAACACTCTAATCCCTTAATGAGCCGGCTGATCCCCCATCTTGGCTCTGGCTACTCTAAAGAGCCACACGCTCCCCTCCTCCCCAGCCCCCGGTCCCCTTCGGAGCAACCCGCTGCGGCCGCCTCAGAACCAATTCAAGGTGCTCTTCGGGATCCTATCCAATTACCCTGCGTCCTGCTGAGCGGCCCCACAGACAGACTGGCTCTTTCAGGGCAGAGTCTTATGGCCTGTTAATCCTCCCCTCATTAAAAGACCTTGTTCCTCCCTCCTCAGAGATGAAAAAAAAACCACAAAAAAAACCCTCAACCCCACACTGGGAAAAGTTTACGCAAGAGAGCCCCAAAGCGGAGCATGAAAGCTGGCCTGCAAGCTGCGGCCTCTGCCCGCTCCCAGGGGTCACCTCTGCGAACGCAGGAGTATCCCTGCCTCCTCCTGCCCTCAGACCTGGCTCGCCCGTGAAGAGGATGGGAAGGCAGCCGTCCCTCGCACTGTTCTTGCACTGTGGCTTTATTGGCTGCTCTTTAATGGGCCTGTTATTAAGGCAGGAGGAAGCTGGGTGGGAGGGTTCCCATAAAACCAAGGCCTCAGCTAATGAACGCAGCACCTGAGGGGAAAGGACGCAGGAGCGATGGTTGTTGGTCACACAGGGCTGAGCTGGCTGTCGACAGCCGCACAAGGACAAGGTTCCCTCCTCACTGGGAGAGGAAATGTCAGAGCAGCCGCCTCTGCCAGCCACCCCTCTGGTACTACACATGCAGGAGGGACACATATCTCTGTCCCAGAGAGTGGCCATTCCCACACCTGGGAGTTCTCCTCAACACTTAGCTGGAAGGATGAGTCAGAGGTCAGTCAGCTGCAACCACCACCTAACAAATGTGTAATGCTGCTGTGATTTTGTACCTCTGTCTTCCACTTCCTTCTGTTGAAGATGCGGTCACAAACCCCAGTGTTTTCCTTCCAGCTGCATGTGCTATCTTGGATCTGACCAGCTCAGGTTCAATTCCACCAGTCTTACTGTAGATACTGCTACTGGTACCAGTACTCATTAGCCCATTGATGGAGTGTAATGAAGAGTAGGACCACTCCACTTCTGAGACAAGATCCATGTATGTATAAGCCAGATGCTCCCTGCAGCAGGTGTCTTCAACTTGAACTATTACACATGGCAAAAAGGAAATATTGTAATGCTAAGAAAATACTTCATAGTCATGTTTTCCAATATATATGATAGTTCTGATTGTTACTGTCTGGTAAGCTAGCTTTACATCCTCACCAGCACATCACAGTGCAGGTCACAGGATTTAAAAGCATTGCTAAAGATGGAGACAGACCTGGTAAGTTTGGGTGAAAGACAATAACAAAACCAGAGTTAGGTAGTATGATAGGATAACAGCAGGTTCTTCTCTCTAAAGATAAGGAAATAAAAATGAAGCAGAATAAAATGAAGGGAGAAACTTCCTGGCAGTGAAACTCACTAGAATCTTCATTATTTAAAGCCTTAAGAAGATTGCACTGAGGAAGAGGGCTATAGGGGTGTCCAAAGAGCCTGAGCAGATACTCAGTACAACACAGGGCTTGGGGAATCATGGTTTTCTTCTTGGTCCTGGTACGAATTTGCAGTACAGCCTCACCACAAATTAAATTCAGCACATGTTCAGATACTGCTCCCATCCCTCCAACTGCCATCATACAGAAGTCACTTGCCAAATTTAGCACAGCCAGTCAGACTCTCAGAGGTAACCTAAGCATCATGATTTCTAGGCCCAGGAGAATGTTAATAAATCTACAAAATCTTCTGAAAATTGAGGGAGGCTTACAATTTATGTGAAAACTGCTATGGAGGTGGACAGCCTCCCTCTAGAGCTGCAAGTCATAACGTGTATGAAAAGGAACCACAAGAATGAAGCAACTACTTTTTGTGGGGTGAATGGTTCATCCCAGCTTGGGCTAACCCAGGCACTGGTGAGTCAGCCTCTGCTCTGGTTATGCACTATAAGGAACAACAGATTTGTGATGGTTTGATGCAATGGGGCTCAGGATTACAGGTGACTGAGAAGGATTTCAGTGATAACAAAAGGCATGATTAAATCTTCCTAAAATTTTGTTGTAGCAGGAAATTGCAGCATGGACTGACTGAACATTTTCACAGTAGGTATCTGAATTCTTTTTCTTGTAAGACAGAAGAGGGAAGTGAACATATTAAGCTGGAAGGGACATTTTTCAGTGAGGTTTTGGTTTGAGCTAAGTTTTTGGGAGAAAGAATGAAAAAACGTTCAAATTTCTGACAACATCTTTTTTCCCTTCTCAGCAAAAAAAAAAAAAAAAATTCCTTACCAGTCTGTCACAGGCCTCAGGGAGGTGAACTGCATGATCTAATTGGGCATTATCTCAGTCTTCTCCAATTTCTCTCTTGTCACACAGTCTGCTTTTTGACCTATGCCAAGAGAAACAACATTGGCATGCATCCTTTTGGCTTTGACAGAGCCTGTTTCTGCTCAGCTCTCTTCCACAAATTCTTTCTAGTTATGCCATCTCATCTATTCACTTTGCACTTGCACATTTAACACCGTAATTACAACACACAAGAATTAGAAATCAGACTCACCTTTTCCCACACAGAGCTGTTTTCTTCTTGTTCTTTGTACTCTCTTCAGCAGAACCAATGAAAGTCACTTGTTCACTTGACTTTTTTTGTTAATGGTCAGGTTCATTTTTTATTCTTTCTTATTGAACCCAGCCATCTGCAGAGAACTACTCTGCTCAAGAACTTGGTCTCTGCTCACTGGTTGTCTGCCATCAGGTGATAATTCCTCCCCATCTGTTGTTTGAAATTATTTTCTAAGTCATTTCTGTGAATGATTCCAACTATCTTGGTCAGCTTTGACTGGATGGAGTGGTCACACACTCCATTTCTTTCCCCACGGATCTTTAGTCACTTTTAAAGTCAGGTCTTAGGTGACAATCCTGGAATTCTTAGAACAAAATAATTTTCCATTAGCTCCCACTAAATTTTACTTGCAAGTGCCTTGTTCCACAAATACTCTGACTAGCAAATCTGTTTACTAGAACACCATCAGAAAACACATACCTAAGAGAGAAATCCCAAGGAAATTTAAGGTTTTTGTTGGATAGTACACTAACTGAAGATGCTTTCTGTGTGAAGATTTAAATCATTATAGGCTGAGTTCAGCAATGCTACTACAAATGCAGACCTGGTCTTTTGACGCTGCACAGAATGTTGGGAGCTCTGGACTCGATCCAGCAAAATATTTAAGCACATGAGCAGCTTAAGAAATTAAGTGCATGGTTAAATATCTACCTAGATCAGGGCCAAAACATTTGGCATCTCATAGGATTGCTCCATAAAAATGTTCTTCATTTTATAAAAGGTCATGTTTCATCAAAAATATATTAAGAATTACCAACTTCCTTTGTAGATGCAATTTAACATGGTTATCTAACATAATACGCCTTTAAACCTTCTCTCTGGAGACAGTTATTTAGAGGAAGGGCTCTTCTTATCTTATGTCACTCAGTTACACCACAAAGCTAATTTCTTGCCAAGGTCCTGCCTAGGAATCCCCCCCTGCAGTCATGACCAGTCTCAGCACATTCCAGCAAAGAAGGAAAGGTGGTCTGAAGAATACAAATATGCAAAGACTCCTAATTTACAAGGGGTGTTTGTAGCAGGACGTCAAGGAGCTGGCCCAGATGTGGGGGTCGGATACAAGTGTATGAGCCAGACTTGCTCTCTCTTTGTCAAGCAATTACTTGCACTGTGGTTAGCACAGACTGTGAGATAGAGATCAGAGCCCTCTGTGCTACCTGCCAGCATGAACACAGAGTTACTGTCCCACAGAGCTTCTGTCAAAATAACCACGGCAAAGGCTGGGAGGGGAAACCGCGCTTTTCCAATGGGCAGAATGAAGAGCTTTTCCGTCTCTCTTTCCAGAAGCAGTTACAGGGGCTAGCAGTGGAGAAGACTACAGGACATGGGCAAGATCTCTTCCTTCACGCTTAAAATGCCACCTCACAAGTTTAATAGAGTTGACACATGGTCCACCACGTTCTCCTCTGCCCACTACTACCTTCACCTGTCTATCCCTGTACCCAGCCACCAGGGACACTGGAAGCCCATGGGGGCAGGGATTTGCACCAGTATCTCCCAAAAGCGATAGGTCAAGAGGAAGTCAAGTCAAGCTAGATGGCCGTTTACTGATCCTCCCTCTTAGGGCCATAAATAGCTCTATCCTCTGTGACCCTCGGCCTCCCGCAGCCCTTCCCAACCTCCACCCCCTCCCCAGCACAGGCTGCTCTCCTTGCCCTCTGCAGATCATTGTCTCCCTGTTTATTGCTCTGTCTAGGAGGAACAGGTCAGCAGCTTCAGGTGAGAGCCAGAGAGAGCTGTTAATAAGTAAATGATAAAAAAAAAAAGTTACAGAATGAACTTGTTTCTTTCCAGGACTTGCTTTGCAATTTGGCAACCACAACTGTCCCGTTGCAAAAGGACTCAAGTTCTTTTTCTCTCCTTGACCCAAAACTCTTGACAGTAACATTAAGCACAAACATGTGACCCCCAGCTCCAAAAAGAGTGTGTGTTTGTGTGTATGCACAGGTCCTGCCAGTTCAGGGGCTGCCCTGATAGCCCCACAGTATCTCCCTGCCTATGTTACTAAACAAAACAGCAGGAAACAATGGGCCCTCAGATCATTCCTACTCTTTAACTACAGGCTGCCTGGCTGGGGGATGGTTCTGTCTCTCAGGCAGTGCATGGCGACGGCCTGTGCCACCAACCAGCCCCACTGGACAGCATGGACAAAACCTCCAGCACCATCCAGCATGCCTTGCACCCCTGGACACTGCTCCGTGCCGCACCTCGGGGCCGCCTCATGCTCTAATGCTTCTGAGATGTAGTGTGGCACTTGCTGCAAATGCCCTCTCTCAGCATGAGCCATGCAGTGCCCCATGGGAGCCATGGTGCTGCAGTCCCAGCCATTGCCGCTGTCTTTAAGTGTTAAAAACACACAGAACTCACAGGAAATCTCTCAAAACCAAGTACAACATCAAAGAGTGGCGAAGCATTTGGAGTGCGCAGGAGGATGGGGATGTCTCCTCATCCCAGAGGAGACATCACAGGAAGAAACTTC
This sequence comes from Climacteris rufus, assembly GCA_013398175.1. Taxonomy (NCBI): domain Eukaryota; kingdom Metazoa; phylum Chordata; class Aves; order Passeriformes; family Climacteridae; genus Climacteris; species Climacteris rufus. The sequence goes on along the minus strand of VZRZ01002431.1, from coordinate 2,209,430 downwards.
TGATGTTAGGAGACCTCAGAACAGACTTGTTCCCAGCCCCAGAATGAAGCATCAGAAAGAGGACCTAAATTTCCCCTGAAAACACTATCCTGGGTTTTTGCCATCTGGCTGTGGCTCCTGCCCCTGTCCATGGCACGGTCATTCCTGTTGGTGCCCCTTCCCAGGAGGAGGTGCTGTAGGGTGCTGGCCGCAATCCTCCACTCCCACCTCTGTGAGCCTAACCCTGTACGGTCTCATATTCCTTTGAAACCTGAGTTGTGTTGATGGATATATTTGCTGGGTGCCTCCCGTCTCTCCTGGGCTCAGGCTGCCCTGTCTGGAGGTTCTGTGAGGGAGAGGGGTCTGGAGTTTAAGAGCGTTATTGTTACCGGAGGAAGGAATTTTTGGTCCTATAAATCAGAGGCAGGCAGGAATAGGGCCAGCATACTTGGGCTGTGTGAACAAACTTCATTTCCTGGGAGACTGGCCTTCAATCACCCTCTGTCATACTCCACTGATCAGAGGTGGACATGAGAGGAGTTCATTAAGGTGGAAGAAAAATAATATAATAGGTCCTCCCCATGCATGCACTATTCCCGACCCCTGGGGGTGGCAAGACATCCCTTCCTTGTGCTAAGATCCAAAACACATACACGCACAGAGCCACTCATCCTGAATATACTGGTATTCCTCTGCCTAAGCAAATTTCCTTCTAAAAATGGACACCTCGAACACAGAGCAAGTTTTTTTTCTGGCTACTTTTCAGATGAACTCAGTTCCACTGTCTGTTGACTCGCTTTGTAATTCTTGGCTGCACTCTGTCGGAGAAGAATCAAGTCCAGCACTTGAGGCAAAAGAAATCGACAGTTTTCCGAGCAAAACAGAACACTCAAAGCTCTTCTTGTTGATTTTGTTTCCTGGCTTTCTGAATGGATTTTTTTTTTAGGCGATTATCTCGTCTGTTTCTCTTTACCATACTTCAGCACTACTGGTTTGGAATTAGGAAAAGGGACAAGAATGTCAAGTAGGCAAAAATTAGAAAAAGAAATAATTTTAATGAAAAGAGAAAATATTTTGAGTTAAGGATATGAAAAAACCTTGAAAGAGGACAATTGTTTTCAAAAAGTTTTGTGTTTCAAGAACAAATTGTGAGCCAACTTGCTGTATGGAAACACAGAAAAGAGCTGTGGTAAGGCCCAAGAGACTGAGCTGGTGTCTGCCACAGACTGGTGCAGTAGTGATACCAAGTGGAATAAAAGACTTTCAGACTTCTGAGCTCATCTGGGTTGGTGGCATCCGTTTGTATGCTTGTCACGGAAAGCATAACTGAAAGAAAGACATAATTGGTTGTTCTGACCACTTTGAAAACACTTTTCTTAGCAGTTCTTATGTTTATAAAATACGAATACAAACCAGAGTTTGGGCCCACAGGAATCAGGAAACTGATACAATAAATTATGTTAATTTGGAGGCGCTGCCCAAGTCCAGCTTGAGGCTGGTGGACAGCTGGTGCTCTCACCTCCTGTGTGATAAATAGTGGCACACATGGTTTAGTGAACTCCTTGCAAGCAGTTTATTCGATGTCTAGTTATGCTGCTGGACTCAGCTCCTGGAGAAATTTGTGGTTCTGTCCAGGCAGACAAGAGATCCCAGGCAGTGCTATCCTTGAACCCAGTGTCTTGACTCTCTGTCAGTGATGTCTAGAAGGACCAAATCCACCCAGCAGAAAATGAGGAGGGGTTTGTGTGAACTGATCCTAGCAACAGAAAGCTCTGGAACCTAGAGAGTACACTGTGGAGGAGGAGCCTCTGCTTATGACCCTGACTTCATGTGGCAGCACCTCACGTTCCTTACTTTAGCACAGTTCTGCTGTTGATATTTGTGTGCATCCCAGCAGTGGTGGCAGCAGGAGCACTCCTTTGGCCTTTGCTGACAAGGGAAAGCCCAGAGACCTGCATCTTCTGGGGAAAAAGCAGAAGGTTGGTGAGCTTATAGGGGCTGAGGGATACACTGATTCAGTGCGTCCTCTGTGAAGACCATACCAAGGAAATTCTTTTTGCTTATGATCTCATTTGAGACATGGTCTCCAAGGAAGGCAGCAAGGTACCTCCACAAGCAGATGAGCAATTCTAAGCAATAGCAGACTGCTCCTGGTTTGAGAAGCAGCTCTTATACTGGGTATAAAATGAGTTATTCCTAGTTAATATCCAGAGGCTGAAGCTGGATGGTGAGGAAAAAAGGTAGTATTTAATCATCCCAGAAAATGTTGGAGGATATTCTCAAAAGATTTCTTGTAGGGACATTTTCTGCATAGAAAACATAGAACTGTCTGGTATTAACATCTCCTCTAGAGAGAGAGATCAGACATTTCGGTGGCACTTGATGAATAGTCACTGAAGGACTTTACAGGCCTCCCAGATGAAAGAGGTTGTTGGAAAACAGGACTATAGGGTGGCTTTTCCACCCTGGTTGTTCATCACCAGAAAGGCTGTTTGCAAACCTGCCTTTTTATTTACTGCAGGAAATCTTTCTGAATGGACTTTTTACACTAATACCTAAAAGGACAGCTGTACAGTTGTTAATGTATATACTCCTCTGTTGACTTTGAAGCTGCTCAGCATATCTGCACTAAAGAAAAGTTCACTCGGTTTGTTGAGAAGTGCCAGAGAACAAGGATGAATTAACTCTAAGCTCTGCTGGACTGAAAAGCAAAGGGAATAGAACAACTGAGCTAAAAAATATAAGGCCATCACTGCAGCAGAGGGGAGAGAACAGTGTGCACTATTGGTAATGCGCTGGCTGGGCTCAAGGGACTGTGGCTGGAGATACCCAAGAGTACTGTCAGAAGAAAGCATATGACAGAGGTTTACCCTACACCCAAACACAGCTATATGCCCCAGCCCACTCCCACTACATCAGAGCTCTCTTTGGGTCATTAGTGCTTGTTTTAATTTATTTAGCCAATTTTATCGCTGGAAACACACGGTGATTTACAACCTTTCCCGAGTGCACAGATTAATAAGTCTTCTTCTCACTTCCCCTAGAGACAATTAGCACATAGCCACGATGGGAAATGACTGTGAGGAACACACAGGCAATATGCTGTGAGAGCTAGACATTGGGCTGGATTCTGCTTACAGACAAGGTCACTTGAAAGCCACTACCATGCTTTCCTCACCTGGAGAGAAAAGCCACCACCATCACTGGGCAGAACACACAACAAAAGGAACAGAACCAGCTCTGGGACACATCTGGTTACCAGGTGCAGTTTGAATGCAGAGTCCTCTGCAGAGCTGGCATCTACTGGCCAGGAGGATGTAGAGACCCCAGCCTCCTGCCTGTTATGCCATCGATTTTGTGTGTGCCCTTGAAACCTCTTCTGCCTGCCTTTTTGGAGTTGACCCTTTAGGTGGAGGTGAGTCCAGACACCTCCCAGGGTCTCTTCCAATCTGAACTGTTTTGTGACTGTGACACTCTTCTCTTAACACAACAGGACCCCAAGTTGTAACTCAGCCTGAGAAAGAGTTGCAGCAACTGTCCTTAAGGCTACAGACTTGACTTCTAGCTTCAGAAGCCTTTACTATTAGATGAAACATAACTAACAGATTGAAAAAAACTCCAACCAAATCTTCCTCTAGTAATCTTCTTTTCTTTTGGGTTTCTCTGTTGCTTTCTTTTCCCAAGCTGTTCCTCTCTCACTTCCAGGCAGCTCCCTCCCTGCAAACATTCTTACAGACTTGAATTTTAAAACAAGAACGAAGAATTCAAACTCATTCTTTCAAAATCAAAGGGAAAAGACATGGCAAAAAAAGTCCTGACAACTTTCTCACAGATTTTTTTTAAGCTTACTGAAATTTCTTTCCTCCAGTTTTGAGAAGTCAACAGTACTTTTATTCTTCAAAACAGAAAAAGATTCAGATTCCAAGAGAGAAAATGAAAAAATTTTATCAAAAATTTTAGCAAACTTGCAGTCCTTTTTATCTCCACAGGTATTTTTTTAAATAATCCTTTCCACCTACGTTCTGATGAAGGTGAATATGGCAAACCCCACTTTACAAGCAGGAAAACTGAGTCAGATACAGATAAAACCAAACATTGTGCTCCTGCCTCTCTGGGGCATTTCCTTTTTTACTGCAGAGTCCCATAATTAGCTACGCCATGTGCTCTGATCAACTTGTACAGCTGGGGCTGTAAAGGTGCTGTTAATAACCCAACACTTCCACTGCTCTGCTGACCCCACGCATCATCTCACTAAAGGAGTCCCGCAGGAAGCTCACAGACCTTTCAGTTGCCCTGAGGCACCATGTAGGTGGTGCAGAGCTGTGAACACAGGAGTCACCAGAGGTGACAGCAAAGTGTGTCCATCACTGTCCCTCAGAAAAGCCTTTGGCTGCATCTGCCTGATCTCATGCTTTCCTTCTGCGCAGCTCAGTCTTGGTTCTCTCATGAAACCTCATCTCTGGGCATCTCAGACTAAAGCAGGAAGGTTTGGGTGTGACTCCTGTGGCATCCCAGCAACTCCTTGGAGTTTGCTGGTCTCCTCTGTCTCCTTTTGCATTCCTATGCCCTGGTGCACTCATGGTCCATTGCCCATGAGCACTGTGTGCTCACTGCCTTCCTGGCAGCTGCAGCTCACAGGTCTTGGGGGGCATATGCCCACAGCAATTGCATGGCCTCTTGAATAGCACTGATGTGATTTTGCTCTCCCATTCAGGTTCCAGTGACAGCATTGTCCTGGCAGATTATCCATGGCTCCCTATGGAGCTTATTGCCATGGAAAGGCCCCTATGGATATCTGTATGGACAGTTCTTAGTTTTCAAGACATCACTGAGGAGTCAAATTTCTCATTGCTCAGGCAGAGCCTATCCTCTCATGGGAGTGTCTCATCTCAGCTCATATCTCTGCTCAGGCTGCTCAGGATTGCTTCTACCCCTGGTCTCCACAGATCCCCTTTTCCCTTGCCAAAGAAGCAGTGAGGCTGAGGCAGCAGCAGTCTATAGTGTGTTTCTACAGAAGATGATGGGTTGGAGAGGCCAAGGGGAGAGACTTTTAGGGTGTAACAGTGCTGACTGTGTTGCCTTTCCCTCCTCTCTGAACCCAGCCCCGCTGATAGACATTAGTGGGTGGGAGGCTGGCTCACTCCAGAGAGCCTTTGACATAAAGGGAGTTTTCACCCCACCTCTTCATCAATCAAAACTTAAACTTATTTGTGCTTATACGCTACTTCTTAAGTAGAGAAAATAAAAACTGGGTTTAGGAGAGTGCAAATATTTAACAATAAAAAAACCACATTAATTTACCCTTTTTCATTTCTACAGAAGGATCCTTAATGGAGTCACATGACTCTTATTCTAAGTGATAAACCACAGGTCATAAAGCACCACTTTATCACTCTGCACAAGCAGTATAAATAACAGCTATTACCCAACCTCACTCCATCTGATAAGCTCCAAGATTTTCTAATATACATTTCTGATTTTTTTAAATAATATTCATGATCATTTCCTCTTGAGCGTTATGAGTCTCTGGCTATGTGGCCCTTGAAACCAGGGTCTGCAAGCCCTTGTACCATCTCCCTGATTTATGGCCATGTTGGTTGGGACTGACGCCCTAATGAAATCTGTGACACCGCATTAATGGGGCTGTTTGTTACCACCGGAGTTCAGCAGCTGGCTGTAGTCTCAGCGCTGTGCTCAGAAAGGTACAGCAGAGTCTATAAAACCCACCCAGTGGGCAGCAGGCCTGCCCCACTGCACACACCGTGGCACCACTGCACGCAGAGGCCTCCTGGTGAGGTCAGTAAAGCGGCCTGGGAAGCGGGCAGCGGGTCAGGGCTCCGCAGCTCCCGCTGCACTGCGCGAGCACGCAGGGCGCACGGCGAGCTCAGGGCCTTCTCCAGGCCCACGCTGCACACACAGACACACAGCTCTCAAGCGTGTAATTAATACCCAGCCCCCGGCGTGGAGTCATTCGGCTGCACCAGCCACGGCGACTGTGCACCATCAGATTACCCACTAACAAGCACGTGCGTACCGAGTGTATCCGGCACACAGCCCTTGTGCCCGCAGCAGCCCTGCAGCCTCAGCGCGATGTGAGGGCAAAGGAACGCTGCCCACACCTCTCCACCATCCTGCCCAGGGCTGCTTTCCCTCTGGCTCCAGACCAAAGCCACAGGCCAGCATCAAACACCCAGCCACAATGTGTGTGTGCTTCCGCAACAACGTTTTGCAGGGTGATCTACTTCCATCGACTGAGACATCTAAGTCAAATAGCCACCCAGTTCTCATCAACTCTGATGGCAGTTTGGAGGATGATTCATGTCCTCAGCTCAGAAAAACTGAGCCAGCATGTACGCAACAAAGATCTTGTGTATCCACTGCACGATAAAACATATCTGCAAGACAGTTATTTTAATACCAGTATGTCCTATATAGAGACACATTATCATGAACTCAATCTTGAAGCTACAGCAGTAAGCAGAGGGAACTCCAGCTTTCTGTAAGCAGGATGGGTTGGTACCTCTCCTTGGACTGAGTAATCACCCTGAGGTTTTTACCATAGGTACATGCTTGAGTGTCTGGACCTATTACAGGCTGACTGAAGTGGTTCCTTTTTGTTGCAATCAGCCACCATCAGCATGTGGTTTCTCTTGAGTTTTATTTGCTCCTGTTCATCTTTGTTTCGTTTTTCTTTTTTTTAAATAGTGTAGGAAACAAATGCAAAATTTTATGTTCATGCAATGTAGACTCCTATGCAACAGGAAATAAAAATTCCAAAAGTGAATATTTAGCCTTAATTCTGCCCTGGGGTAAAACTCTGTCAGCTGCTATAACCATATATTACCTATCAAATAATTCAACACAGTACACACTTTCTTCCACCTTAGGTACATACAAGGAAGAATCTTAGTTCCTGTGTGCTTTATTTTACAACTTTAAATGCAGAACTATTCATTGAAGCCTTCTTCAGAAACATTTTGATGTGAAAAGCGGCAATATTATGGAATATATTGTTGTGCCTATAAAATTCAATGCCTTTTTTCAGGATTGCTTTTGTAGTATTTTCAATAGTCAAAATGGCTTGCCAAGAAATCAGGGGTTTGACCAATTCACATCTTCTGGAATTATTAAATAATTACAAATAATAAAGAATTGAGCTTTAAAATGACAATTTAAAATCAGAAATATTGATATGGCTGAGTTTCATTTATCCTGGAAAGGAAACAGCTTTGACAAGATCATATTTTTTAATAAAATGAGTGTAATATTTTTCTATCAAACCTCTTTAATTCCAGTATCATAAAAATGTGGTATATCTGTATTGATAGACTTTAGCTGGTGCATTCTCTTCTCTACAGCATATATATGTTAATGATTTTCTCAGCACTGACATACAATATGTTTAACCAGACGATTTTTCCTTTTACTGAGTTACTTCTCTGAGCAGTAATTTAGTGGGCAGTTCTCAAATGACAACTCTGAGAAATACACACACCATGTCTTGTTAAAAGTGTATTTTAATGATGTCTTGCTTGACCATGTTTCTTTTTTGTAGAATTGTAAATAATTCCTACTCTTCTTGTGATCTGTAGCTGGAGAGACACAAGACTGGAGGAGACCAGCTATGCAATCAGCTCCAGTGCATTTGCAGTCACTTTGCAGGAGGTGTTTAGTCCAAAAGAAACCACAATTCCCTCCCTATGCCACAAACCTCAGAATAACTCAAACCTGCTTGTGCTAAAAAGACACACACATGAAAAAAAAAAAAGGCAAAAAACAAACCCCAAATCACTTGAAAAAAGCAATAGCACATCACAGGAGAACAGCAGAAGATACCTGGAACCAGAGCATCACCCACTGCTGGGAGCTGCATGGGCAAGGGAGTGTGGTACGTGAATAGGCACAGCTGATCTCAGCACATTGCAAATGTAACTCTAGTCAGGCAGTAGATGTGCTCTCTTTAATGATATTACTGAACAGATTACATAAATGAGTGAGAATTTATGTACAAAATTTGCATGTGTTTGTAACTGATCTGAAACTTATAAATACATTTCTGTATTTACACGCACAAGTAAATTAATATTGATTTCCAACCAGCAAGCACCACCGAAATAGCATTCAAGTGCATATTTGCAGGTGCAAAGTATTTAGCTGGAGAGCAAAGCAAGCAAATTTGCAATGAGAACAGTGAAACTGTGGATGCAGTAGTGGAAAGAATGATTTGCCTTGTTTGTGTTGCAGCAGTGCTGGAGGTTGTAGGCGCCCTGGGGATCTCCTGGGCAAGGCACTCTGCAATCCTGCTGCAAAAGAGCTTGTCCCCAGCATGTGCTAGTGAGACAAGTGCCTCAGCTTAGCAACACGGGTCTAGTTTCCAAGTGGGTGCTCATTCCCTGCCCAGAGAGCTTTACTGTCTTGGGTGTGCAGCTCAACTCAACGGGTAGGCCATTGAAGATTTACAAGCCATTGACATGAGCTAGCTCAGGGACACTGTGGCTATTGCAAGTACCAAGTCTGCTCTTGCACTGTTTCATTTTCAAACCCCTGCATAGCTGCCATCTGCACACACTCAGTACCCCTGCTCCCCAGCTTCTCACTCCCCAAGCTCTAACATATCCATGCATTCTCCAGAGAGGACCCTCTCTGTGACTACCCACTATCTACTCCTTCCCTCACCTTCCTGCATAGCCTCCTATGGACCACTATCCTGGGCAGACATGCTGGGTCCCAAGGCACCATCCCTCACTGTCCTCCTCCTGTGTGCCCAGTCCAAAGTGAGAATTTTGGGAAAGAGCTGGAGAGGGCAGGGGGAGGAGTAGCTGCTGGGGCTGTGTGAGTCAAGGACAAACCCTTTTCCTCTTCACCAGAGAAGGCAATTACTTTACCAAGGCTTTGGTTTTTAGCCAAGGTATTACAATCACATCTCTCTGGATTTGCTTTTGTTTTTTCCTTCTCCTTTCCCTGAAACTCCTCCTGATATTTGGTGCATTTTTCTTGGGTATGCTTTGTTGTTTTTGGGTGATTTTGTTTTTATTGTTGCTTGCAGCCATCAGAGAGTTCCCCTTCCTCTGGTTAATGGCTCATTAACTAGCTCTCTCCATGCAGGAGTAGGGCCTGGGAAGTGCTGAATTCTGGAAAATCCTCACCAGCAAGGAACCTTTTGCCAGCAACAAAATCCTCTTTTCAGAGGGGGCTATATGTCATGGGCCAGCAAGGGGAGACTGTCCCTTGATGGGAGGGATAGGGACAGAGCCCACAGGACTGTGGGGCACAGGCATTGTTGTTGTTTCTTGAGAAAAAAAACCCTGGCTCTTGGGAAGAGTGGGGAGAGGAGACAGGCACTGGATTGTTAGAGAATTCAATGAGCTGTGCCCAATGTATTCGAAAGGTGCTTAAGACAGCCAAAGCTCCTCACCAAACACACACTGCTGTGAACAGCAGAGCCATGCCCACGGGCTGCAGAGAGGCAGCCCAGCTCCCCTGCCCCTCACACAGCACACCCGAGAGATGGACACTGTCCCCTCACCCCTGCCCCACACCAGCACAGCATGGCCAAGGCCTCAAAGCTTCCACCCATGCCCACCTGGACTTCTCACCACCCCAAAAGAGGTTCCTGGCTCAAACCCTTCCCCTTCCTCCCATCTGCACCTTTCCAGGTAGAAAATGATTTGCAGCTTTATGTTGTCTCACTCAAGCAACCCAATGGCCAGGTCAGAGAAGAAGCGCAGGATATTCCATAGATATAAGAGAATTCAAAGCAAGTCTTGGGATCGACAGGACTAATGAAACCTGTTTATTGATAGCTTTGTGTTCTGATTCCTTTGCCCTCTCTCCATCACCACTACAATAACTGCAGTAGACAAATTCTCCTCCAGTGCCTTGCATTGCCCCAGAAGGACCCTCAGCTTATGTGCTGTCACTGGCTCCAAGCCCTGTGCTGTTTGGCCACTGGGCATGGAGGGCTGGTTGGCCAGCAGAGAAGGTGGGGTAGTCCTGGTGCTGGCACCAATGTGAACCTCACTTCTTTACCCCATCATTAATTTTAACACATTTCATAGGCACAGAATAGTTTAGTGGGCTCTGTCCATGTGTCAAGTGTGGTTGACATTGACAGGTAGGTTAAACACTATGGAGAGGATGGGGACAAATGACAGACAGTGCAATTGCCTCTGCTGGGTTACCTGAGCTTAAACTTACAAAAGGTGATGGTTTCATTTCATCAGTGTCAAAAAGTACTCTCACCTGCAGCTGAAGAACAAAGCTTAGCTCAGGCTCGTGAACATAAGCAATCAGTTTGTCACACTTTAATCGGGTAGCTCCCATCAGCAAAACTGCAGAAATCACTTTTCTTGGGGGTCTTGTGGCTCAGCTTCACTGCAAAGATGAATTTTCTTCACCCACAAGGGCTGGCACCTCTGGGCTTTTTGAAATACCCTGGGGTAATCAAAATTGAACACATTCCCACAGTTACCTTGCCAAGCAAGGTCCACAGGCCCAGCAGAGATGTGCGGATCTTGGTGTCACATGTGCAGTGACTATGGCAATGCTTATGCCCTAGCCCTGTGGCCGTAGTCCCAGCACGGCCAGCTACCTTGTTACAGGGCATTTTTGGGCTGTATGGTACTAGCTCACCTACGGATTACCACACCTGATAAAAGCAACAGTTTCTTACCTTGCATTTTTCATACACCTCCAAATTCATCACAAATGAAATAATCATGATTACCCCCATTTTTAAAGCAGGGAAACTGAGGCATTGCATAATGGATAACCCAGTGTCTCCCAACAGACTGGTGGCAGGGACCACAGAGACACCCAAGTTCCCTAAATTTCAGGGCAGTGCACAGGGACTGGATTATCATGTGGACAGTGTTCGCTGTGTGATGCCCACATTGGCCTCAGTGGAAGCTTTGTAAGACCAGCTTTACACCCAGGGTGGTCTAGGACTTGAGGGTGGCAGGGCAGAAAGGAGACATTCCCTGACAAGCGTTTGCCTCAGAGAAAGACTTGAAAAAAGTTCAGCTCAAGGTCCTAGTGAAAAGGACGCCTGCAGGGCCACCCGCACGGCTCTCTTAGTTGCTCCCAAGCAGTGAATTCATCAGGCTGAAGTTCTGGGGAAAGTGAAAAAAAAGTACATATGAGGAGACAGAAGCTAGCCCCATCGACCACTCACACTGTTTGACATTAAAAAGTGCTGACAGCAGAGAGGGAGGAAAGGAATGGACGAAGGGACACTTTCATCTCATGACAGTCTCCTGCCAGCCCCAGCCACTGCGTCTCCCTCTCGCCCCCCCTCCTGGCCCCTTGCTTTCCTTAGGCGTTTTATTAAACAGGGTCACAGCCCGCGTTAGAGTCCCTCCCACGGCCCTGGCAAAATGAAAACACTTGCCCGTCCCCATGACCCCCGCCCTCCCAGATCTCCGGCTCCTTCACTGTTTCCCCCCACTCCAGAACTGAGATCTCCACCTCACCGCAACCTTGGAGTTTCATAGCCAAACATCAAGGCAAAGGGCTCCAGGGAGGGGGAAGGTCTCCCCATTTTTTTTCCTCTTACATTAATTATCTCATTTAGTTGAAAGAGAAGTCCAAAACCGGAGCTTTCCCTTGGCAATTTATGATGCTACAGGAGTAATTTATGGCTTGATACAACTTTATTTTGTTCCTTCTTTACACACACACACAGATAAACACACACATACATACACTTGAGGAGACACTAACCTGAATTTATCACACTAAGTACCTGCCTGCTAGAAGTAAAGGACTGGACATAATTTACAAGGCAGGATGGGGAAAGGTGTGGGGGGAAACATTTAGCAGAGTTAATGTTTGAAAGTTGGTCTTTGAAGGCAGGAGGCTCCTCTAGATAGAAAAAGAAAACCTAACTAATTAAAACTGATGTAACAGTTTCAGAAGAAGAATGTGCAGGGAATGAAACTGTGCATGGGCAAAAACAACAGCCAGCCGGATTAGCCATGACAGTGCAGATACCCCCAGGAGAAGGTCCCGATTTCAGTGCCAGACTAACAGGGTCTGAGGTCTAACTCGCTGGGGCAGGAGCCAAAGCCCCCTGCTGAAGTGGCTGGTCTGATGCAGGACACAATTTGGGTGCAGAAGCAAATGTGGGTCATCAGTAGGGTTTGAATCATGGCCATGGCATGCCAGCAATGTGACCCACTGCCTCTCTGCTTGGAGGAGGAGGGAGGGGACCTTGGGCCACAGATGTGCCACTAGTTGTTTCAGTAGCACTCAAGCACTGTGGATGGCCAAAGGAGAGGATTTGCCTGCCCCAAAATGCCGACTAACAGGGCAGGCTACAAAAAGGAAAGAGAGCACAGAGGGGTAAATGAATGGTGCAAGGCCAGCACAGAGCCACAGTTATGGCCAGTGTTCACACCTTCCCTGCCAGCACTGGAGCCTCCTTGTGTCTTGCTTGGAGAGTTCAAATAGGAACATCCTGACTTCATCTCTACATTTTCCAGTGTACCTTCCTGAAGTGTCCTCCTCCCACTTAGGGATACCTGTGGGGGCTCTCCTAGCACCTTCCCCAGCAAGTCCTCCAAACCTCTGTAACTGATGCCCAGGGAAGAGGTCCCTCCAGACACCGTGTCCAGGAAGATGAAGACAGTGAAATCTGAGCAATTAAGTATGCTGAGATGAGAAAGACGTGCAAAGCATCTCTCTCAACTGCTAGTTGATTCTCTTCTGTGCACATGAGCTTCCCTAACTTCACAAGGTGTCTCTATCTTCCACATAGGATTCTGAGCCATAGAACACATCAAGTGACTTGGACCTGGTCACATAGCAAGAAAAGGCTAAATCTGTCAGCCAAGTGCCAGGTGAGTTCCCTGCCGCCAGGCAAGTCTTCCACTCCAGGGAACCTGCACCTGATTTGGTTGGGCACCAACTTTAACCCCTATTCCAGTGTCTTTGTACAGGCTGTGCACATTATTTCCTCTGAATCATAGAATTCTGTTGCACTTACAACCTTCAAAGGTAAGTATGGGTGTGGATGAAGGAGGCAAAAAAAAAAAAAAAAGGAATCATAAAAGTGGTTTCAAAAATGCCCCATTACCCAAACGCAGATTCTTTCCAAAATGTGCCTTGATGAAAACTGTGGTCAAGCTGTGAGTGCCCATTTAAAGTGCTGGGGCTCTGCATTTGGCAGAGGTACAACAGACAATAAACAGCCCCCGCTTGTCAGTCCACCCAGCAAATTTCTGGAGCCCACTGAAAAAAGCCCCAGAAGGTGATTTGTATGTAAACACAGAACACCCGCTCCCTTTGGTAGGGAAGGTGTTCTTTGTCTTACAGCTTTCCCTGTAGACATCAGCTTGTTTACAAATCCTACAGCAACCCACAGCCGTGGCATTAAACAGGTGAAGAGAATAACGCTTTTTTCTTATTGATCTACGGTCGGTTTCATTTGTAAGCAAAAGGGCAGCTGTCAATAGACTGCATGATCTAAGGCACCAATCCAGAGCAATCTTAAAGCACGTGAGCACCAGGGAGCAAGGATGGGATTCAGGGTTGTTGAATTGGGGCCAGCAGCCTAAACCAGGCTTTATTTCATGTTGCATCATAATTCTGTTGTGTGAATGAGAGGGAAGCATTAATAAATGGGAGGATGGAAGGGGAGGAAGAAGAAGAAAATGTCTATTTCTTGTCCAGTAATGCTAGTGATATATTTATAAAACCAAAACAAGACTAATCTTCACTCCTCTGTGCCTCTCTGGGAGCCCCGTCTACGTTGTCTTTTTTATTTAGATTGTGCACTCTTCATGACAGAGATTATCTGTATTTTGTGTCTTGTAAAGCACTGGGCACTTTTATGTAATAGTAATAAAAATACACAAAAATATCAGCACAAACAAATAATGTTGCCAAATTGTTTCTGCCTAAAAAGAGCAGCAAAATTCCAGTCAGAAATGTCCACATTTAGCTGGATGATAAAATGCATGTGTGTGATTGTGCACGCACATGCGGATATGTATGTGCATACAGCAGGGAAAGAGAGTCAAGGAAGGAATAAGTTCATCAAATCTGTAAGTATGTGGCACCTCAGCATCATGCAAACTACCCTGGGTGCAATCAAAGCCTTCCGGCGCTCTGAGGGACTCAGTGGAAGTGTGCAGGATATTAAGAGTGACAAGCCATCAGGACTGCACTATCAGACCAGTAGGGAAGGAAAACTGAAGCAGGGTGTCAGTTTGAATTGTCATTATCCCCGTTCAGGAAACAGCATTGGGCAAGGCAAAGCAGGGGCAGGAAGAAAGGAGGTTGGGACATCTGGGGACTAATCCCCCATCCCCCAGGGATTCTGCACCCATTCAGGACCTGGAATAAACTGACTTCTGCATCACTCCCAGTCCTGCTCTTGTCATCTTGAGTAGGGGGGTGACTGTTCCCAGGGTGCTCAGGGTGGAAGAGCAAGGGGGCAGATGCCTCCATGTGCCCAGGGCAGGGTGTCCAGATGATGGGAGGAACTGTACGGTGCAGTGGGAGTGTGCAGCACTGGGCAACACCAGGGATGGAGGGGAGGAAGGGAGGGTGGGGAGGGGAAGGCCTATAATCCCCTTGGTAAATCCATGCCTGAACTATAAAAGGATAATCCATGTGCAACCCTGGCCCCACTTATAGGATTTAGCTCTTAGTGTAGAATACTAATATTTGGCTGTTTGTTTACCCCTGTGAACTAATTTGGCAGATTCTTATGATTCTCACAGGGAGAATTTATTTCGATTTTGATATTACTCAAAGCCTTGGGTCCTGGAGTCATAGGATTATATGCAAAGCTCCGAGCAGACTTTTTTAATCCTTTTTCTTAAGAAATAACTATTTGTTGTGGATGCAGCAAAAAGCTTGAAAGCTGGCCTGCTGTTCCACAACACAATGGCATCAGAAAAGAAGCCACTTGCTAATTCCCCCTTTTTTTTTTTTTT
>VZRZ01002431.1:2163823-2194463 GCA_013398175.1 Climacteris rufus | reverse complement strand
TTTTTTTTTTTTTTTAACATGGTGATTTTTAAGCCAGTTTTGCAACTGTGAAAGGTGAATAGGGATCAAGCCCATGATTTTTGAAGAGTCGGCATGGTCAAGCCAGGCTCTGCTTGTAGATTCACACTGGCTTGGTGAGCTTCAGTGGCCGCTTGCCTGCTCCTAACCCAGTGGCACTGCCTTGGGAGAGCAGTATCACAGGCAGAAATTACATCCTAGAGCTTAAAGTAATGTGCAGAGTTTGGGAAAGAAGAGGGCACAGGAAGAAAAAGAGTGTGTGTTAGGATCAGGAATTCAGACTTCAATTAAAAAGTAACTTTCTAACCTTGGACAATGCAGAGAATGGCTTGAAAATGTGATGTATGCATCCCCTTAGCACAGAAAGTCAGTACAAGAATCCCAACTATGTTATTTTTATAATCTTGCTGGTTTGAGGACTTGCTCTGTGATTTTTGAATGGTTAAAGTTGTTAATACTAGGGGAGAAGTGTCCTTTTTTTAAATGGAAAAAAAAAAAAAAAAAAACCAAAACAGCTTTCATGGTAAAGTGTAAAGAATTTGAAAGAAAACAACAGTTCTCTCTAAATGTATTTATGGCTGTTCCTCTCCCACTGTCCTGAAAGAAATTAAAGGTTGCAAATGTAATCACAGCTAGGAGCAGGGCAAGACTGGGTATGTGCTGAAGATTTGACTCTTGATTACAAAAATATTTATTTTTAATTCTGTGCCCAAGACCATTTCTTCTGAAAAGATTTAAGCACATGCCTGAAGAGGAGTAACTGCAGAGGGGCTTCACCAAATCAGGGCCTCTAGGAGAAAGCTGACAGTAAAAACAAAATCTATTATAAGAAAAAAATTTTCTCACTTAGTAAAAACAGAAGCAATGCCTAAAAACCCCAAACCTTCATAAATTAGGAAAACAAGACAGACAGATGAGAATCTTATCAGACAGTGGAAATGAGGCAAAAATAATTCAAATTATTCACACATTTTGAAACTTTGTGGGACTGAGAAGAGAGGGTGAAATCTTGATGAATATATTGGGGACACAAACAAAATTTGTGCCTAGCAGTTTAAGCTGGAAACACACTAGATGCAGATCCTAGGAGTCCAGCTGCAGAAAGTTTTTAGAGGATGCATGTGCATCATTGGTAGCTGCCTTATTTTCATCCCGCTCAGATCCTGCTGTGTCTGGCTCTCTCGCACAGCTTCAGCTTCATGGGCAGCTCATTGCCGGAGCCGATGGGAGAACAAGCCCCCGGCGGGGCCCACTCGCTCCCACCTCAGCCAGGCTCTGCAGTGTGGCACACAGAGGGGATGCTCGGGCACTCCACAGCCAGTCCTGTAATTCCCACCAATACCCTGAAAATCTGCGTGTGCCTAAATACACGGATTTGTTGTCATTTTGCTCCTCACTCGTATGCTGACAGCCAGTTCCATCTCTGGCAATAGCTATTAAGATTAGGCTATAATTATAGAGATTGGGAAAACATCTTTTAGATGAATGATATTTTCCCAAATTTGTTCCCAAGATAATGTGAAGGGAAACAATGTGTTCATACAGACAAAGAGAAGGGTTTGGCTGTCTGATTTTCTAGTGGTTTGGACTTATTTCTGTGTCCTCCTCTTTCTATCTCAGCTTGTATTCTGGTAACAGGACAGAAGAACCCCAAACATTACCCAAAACTGGGGGGAAAATGTATTACACAAAGGATTTGAAGGGAACCATTTCTTCAGTTTCTTAAAAAGATCAAGAGGTGACTTGCTTCCCACATATGATTTTTTTCCTAGGGAAGAAATACCAGGTACTAAAAACCTCTTTAATCTGCCAGAGAAAGCCGCAACAAGACCCAGTGGATAAATGCTGAAGCCAGACAAGTCCCAATTAAAAATAAAGTACTGGACCTTTTTAAATTTTGTTTCACTTTGTCTGAGGAAGTCAGGGTGATTAACCATCAGAGCAGCTGTTACGGGAAGCGCTGGAGTTTCCCTTTCTCAACGTCTTCGGCTCAAGACTCGTATTCTTTCGGGAAGAAAGTTATTGTGTTCAATAAAGGGGTAGCAGGAGGATAGTCTCTGGTCTGTGTTATGCAGGCAATCCAATCAAATAATTGGAAAATGTTTTGTGACCTTAAACTGAGTAAACAACTTAGTGCCCCTCAGCTTATTTTTAAGCAGGAGGCTTATTTTTAAAAAATCAGGAAAGTGAGAATAAAAATCCTCAGCAACTGAATAATTATTCTTATTACAGAAAAGGAAAAGGTAAAAAAATTGTAGAAGTACAGGGTTCTGAAGCAAAAAAGAAGCCAGGATCCAGGCCAGAGCAAAGCAGTGGGCTCACTGCTGGTCGGGGCTGGTAGGGTTCTCCCCCAGTGCCGTGAGCCTTTGGGGAAGGAGCTGCTCAGGCTCCATGGAGAATCCTGCCTTGCTGATTTCCAGCTGAGCAGCTTTCCGCACTCAATGGCCGTCCCTGCTGCTTTCATGCAGGGATGTACTCTAGCTTGGAGGAGAGCGGTTCTGTTTAGATAGCCCCCAATCCTAGCTTTACCTCATCCCTTCCAGCAGAGTCACTGTAATTAAGATTTGTTAAGGTTTGGAAGAAATCTCATTAATCAGATAAGATCTGAACTTTATTTTCTTTTTAAAGACCCAATTTGATCTCTCTTGCTTGTGGTAATTGCTCTCCTCTTCTGACATGGAAATTCATTTTCCAGGCACATAAAACACAATAGATTTCCATTGTCAACAGCAGCAACCCCAGGAGACTTAAAAATATTCCTCCAAAGGCTAAAAAGAGTATTGGGAGGAAATCCAGACACAGGCAGGGAGAGGGAGCATGAGACAGGGTGCTGTCAGAGAGAAATGGGGTGGAAGAAGGAGGTTTGTATGACCCAAAAAAGAGCAGGGATACACCAGGGGCAGGAAGGGCAGCAGGACCCCCACTGTGACCCTCAGTAAGTCGGGTTGAGCTGGCAGGTCCTACCAACGTACCCTGCACAGAGAGGAGAAAAGTTGTTGCCATTCCTGGTTCCTGACCTGGTGGGTTAAAGCATGTTTCTCCTGAGTTTATCAGAAACCAGTACTTCAAAGAGTGATCAGAAAAGCCTGCTGGATGGCTGACATTTCACATGAGGCAGCACCAGGATAAATGACACAGTGTGAAATATACTCCACCACGCCAAATCCTATCCATCAGCAGGATTCCTGGTTTCTAAATGTCAGGTATAGGATGGGAACTCCTCAGGAACATCTGAATCAGAGGGTGGATTCCTTCCCTGCCACCTGCTCCCCAGCTCTCCAACTCCTCTTGGCCTCCACTATGCCTCGGTGGGCTCTGCCTTCCCATCCCACGCTCAGGCATGGCACCACACCGAACCCGGGCAGCCAAGCGCTGTTGCCAGGCCAGGAGATGTGCATGGATAAGGTGCACACGCTGAACAGGGCTGGATGTCCATGTAGCACCTCTTGCCTGAGAGACTGCAGTCCTCAGCAGAGACAGGACAGGGGCACAGGGCAGCCCCCTGCCCATCCTTCAGCCTTGGCACAACATGTCAGCCTGGTGTGTGGGCATCAAACCAGGCACTGGGATCACCATCTGCCCCCTGCCCAGGGCCCTGTACCCTGCCATCCCGCTGACACACTGGTCCCCCCAGCCTGTGCCCTGCTCCTTGCCCCACCCCATCCCTGAGTTTGACCTGGACCAGGAGAGAGTGAGCCCTAGCTGCACCATGAGACCAGTGGCTACAAGCAGCCTCCCTTGTCCTGAACTGTCACAGGGAGAATAAAGCTGAGCCACAGTTTTCCAGCACTTTCAGGGGGCCACACAATCCTGCAGCGGCAGCAGTCCCTGTCACGGCTCAGCCCGGCCACCTTCTGGAGATGGTGAAACTTCAGTGGAGCAGACAGAGACAGAAACCACTACCAGGCACACTGTGGGCTCTCCAGAATGGGCTCTCTTGGACAGCTGGCCCACAGGGCTGGCTGAGGGTCACTGGGGTGGCCAAAGCAGGGAGAGTCCCCTGCACCACCAGCCACGGGGAGGCAGAGACTGGGCATGGTGAGTCCACGCAGAGGGACTAATAGAGACCTAGGGCAAACGTCCCAGCCCTGCCTGCCTCTCATTCTCTTTGCAGAGAGAATCTGCAAACATATTAATCTCATCTCACACACAAACCCTCCGTCCTGATCCCAGAATCCATATATTAGGAGATTTACATAAATTACCAGCTATCAATAGGGCACATGAGGTGCAGGGGCTGAGAGCCAGCACCCTTGCCAAGAAAACAGTACAAGAGGATTGGAAAGGAGGGAAAGGGAGGGGGCTGCAGAGAAGGGCTAGGAGCACAGACCTGGTAAGCAGAGGTCTGGCTTGGCAGTGGCTGGCTGTGCTCTCTGGGTCTCTCAGTCACTCTCTGCAGCCACCGTATGGCTTGATTGCAGTGGTGGGTAATAACTAGCAGGGAAAAAGGTATGAGCTCTTCACAGCGCTGCTTTGCTTTATTCAGGGCTTTGCAGTTGCAGCCTAGGCCAAAGCTTGCCTTAGCCATGGGCATCCCCAGGTCTCAGGAGCATTGGGGAACCAGAGCTGTGTGATTCTACAGGGGAGTTCAACAGATCCTTGACTCCCTCGTTTCCACCTGAGGGGCTTTGCCTCTGCTGGGAGAGGAGGAAGGCATAAGCTCAGCCACCAGTCACACTACATGGCCAGAGTCAGGATGCTCTCCACCTTCAGTGCACTGAAAAGGACATCCAAGCTTCTCTGAGCCATAAGAAACATAGGTGAGGCTTAGTGAGCAATGTGAGAGCCATGTGCAGAGCCTTGGCATGCAGATGCAGGGAAAACCGCCAAAACAGACCCCCTTCCAATGTGTTTTCCAGGACAGACCTCGTCTGTGAGGGGGGTGATGGCAAAGCATAGGCCAAACCCAGAAGTGCTCCAACAGGGACCAAGGCAAGGGCACAGCAGTGTGATGCCAGTGTTCTAGATCATCCCCTTGGCATCTGCCTTGGGTACAGCCCCATTCCCACCACCCCAAGTCTCAGACCCTGGGCAAACCTGGGGCAAGCCCTGGTGTCAAGAGGGGACCGAGGTGGGTCATTCGTTCCCTAGGCAGGCAGTGTGCCTGACCTCTGCCGCAGCATCTTCTGTGCCTCCCAGGCAGCAGTCCCGGACCCCCCACCCCCCGCCTGTGGAGAGCCCCGAGTCGGGGTCCCTTTTGTCACCAGCCCGCGGCCACCTCGGGCTGAGCCCGCTTCTCCCGCAGTGTTCTGCTGCCCTCGTGGGCCCGGCGCGCTCATTGCAGCCCCGCACCCGCACCGGCCCCGCGGCTCCCGCACCGCACCTTCCCGGCGGAGAGCCGAGGCACAGGTGTTCCCTCTCCTGCCGGCACGAACAGCACGGCGAAAAAGCAGGCAGCTCCCCGTTTTGGGTCTGGACCGAGGGAACTGGGGAGAGGGGCACTCAGAGGGGCCCCAGGACCCAG
The DNA here is from genome assembly GCA_013398175.1 of Climacteris rufus. Classification (NCBI taxonomy): domain Eukaryota; kingdom Metazoa; phylum Chordata; class Aves; order Passeriformes; family Climacteridae; genus Climacteris; species Climacteris rufus. The sequence goes on along the minus strand of VZRZ01002431.1, from coordinate 2,188,981 downwards.
TCCCAACCCTGCTGGTGGTGCAAAAGCGGGTGCAGGACAAGAACCCCCTGCACCAGGGTGTTCACGGCAGTTAGAGCATCTCCTCCTCTTCGGAAGGGGCAGCACATGTCATCTGTCCCTCCTCCTTTCCTCTGGACAGGCAGACATCACAACTGAGGCCAATGTGCCCACGGGCTGCTGGGGCTGTTCAATAGACAGCTGTGAGTACAGAGTAGTACTGGAAGCTTCTTCCAAGCTGAGGTGAGGTACACCCCAATGCTATTTCCAGTGCAGGGAAAGATAGAAAAGCAGCCAGTAGTGCAAAGAAACAAAGCAATGCAAGCCATGGAAAACAGGCCTGGACTTAACTGCTAGAGAATCAGATCAAACAAGGGAGAATTTTTCTTTTGTTTTATGGTAGTGGAGAAAAAAAAAAGAAATAAGGGAAATGGGAGTAACCAACATTAGCATTCACACATACAAGATCTCCCAGCAGTGTGACTAGAGTACACACAGACCTCAGCAGGTTTGTGTTGGTATATGTCAACATATGTGGCACAATGAAAATATAACTTGCACCATATGCTTGTACTTGTACAGCATCTAGCACAACAGACAGCATCCTTCCTACAATGCCAGTGCTCAGGTGTAGGAACCTGGTCTCATGTACATCCCCAGACCCTCTAGAGTATGTGGTCTAGAAGAGGCATAGCCAGTCCAGGTCTTGCAGATGGGTTCCAAACTGAGGTTGAAACCGGATTCAGAGTCATGCCTGGTGTATCTGACACATAGGCCTCTGGGAGAGGATTTTCATGGGAAAGATGCTCCTAAGGGATCTCAGTTCAGAATTGGGTTTTTGACCCTCCTGACAGCTCAGCTTGAGGCCCCTGCAGTGGCCCGGGTCCCTCGGCAGGCCGAGAGCATCCGCTGCAGGGCTCGGCCCGCGCGGTGCCCGCGGCAGCGCCGGGAGCGCCGCACGGAGCGCGGGCTCCACGCCGTGGCCGTCCCGCGGCAGCGCACGGCAGCTCCGGGCGGCCCCTCCCCGCCGGGCACCTGCGGCTGTGCCTGTCACCGCCACACAGCCTCGGGCTGCCCGTTCCCATCCCTGCCCTCGCCGTCTTTCTTACAGCGGAGGGGGGTGGGTTCTGCCTGCCTACCTTGCTCCTAGGAGGGCTTTTTCATTGCTCTCTCCCTTCGCTTACCTCAGACAGCTTCATCAATGATGTTGTCCCCAAATTTGATCTCAGTTCAGACACTTCAAAACCTGGCCCCTTTGGGTCTGAGCTCTCATCTTTCGGGCTCACAGGATGGCTCCCTCTTTGCTCACTAACCGATTATTCATCTGACTTTAAGCACTTGGAAAGCACTGGCACGGTCAGATCCTGGGGCTTTCATATCCCACCACCCCCATCCCTTTTCCCGGTAACCCTTATGCAGGGCCATAACATGGGCATTTGCCCACCCATCCCTGCTCTTTTGTTGTGCCAGTGTGAATGGACACTTGCAGACACATGCAGCATCAGGCACATATGCTTGTCCAGTGCCTGGAAACTGCAGCGCAGTGATTGTCCAGTTGTGCATTGGGTGCAAGACCAGTATTCGACAGAGCCTTTCCAGGGCAACGTCTATTAAATCAGCAACAACAATCCGGTCTCTCAGATGCAGGAGGCAATCCCGGCATCAGCAGGCACCTGCAGCAGCTCTGTCCTGCGGGGGAAGGAGCGAGAGAGTCTGACAGCTGTACAGCAACTGCCAGAGGTGACAGCAATGCCTTGGCCACTGCACCAAGAGAGAGCTCATCACAGCTGCTCCTGAGGAGCAGAGTGCCCCTTGCAGAACGGGAGAGTCACTCTGGGAAAGGCAGGTTGTCATCACAGCACCGGAGCTGCAGGCACGGAAAAAGCAGCAGCCGGCCTGGTGGCAAATCCTCCCGCACGACGGGCCAGCCTGACCTGCGAGGTCTGGCTGCTGCTCAGCAAGGGCAGCTGCAGGCCAAATAAAACAAAAATCAGCACAGCAGCTGGAGCAGTGCCCAGAAGCCAAAGGCAACTTGAGTATTGGGACCATGGGAGTGTGACCGTTTCCATACAAGTTCCTGATGCTGACAGAGAAAGAAAAGAACCTACAGTAAACCCAGACAAATTTCAGTCAAAAATGAGATTCAGTGATGGGTTTTATATGAAGTGATAGGAGCCTTTCACCTCTGGAGCAAATTCTTCAGAGCAGCAGTAGATTTTCTGTCCCAGTGCCTTCAAATCCTGACAGGAGGCCCTTTGGGAAGGAGGGGTTTAGACAAAAGAAACAAGGAGAATTCCCTCAGTTACCCACAAGCTTACACCAAGTGACTGAACAGCTGCTTTTTGACTTAAAATCTCTCCCTGGCTGTGCTTGAGCTGCACAGCTCTTTCAGGTGTGACAGGCAGACCTGCCTCGAGTACCATAGCCTCCGTGTGGGTAGGGACGATGGGACAAGTGACTCAGGTGGTTTCATAATCTGTCACAGCAACAGCCAGCACATGCACTTTATCAACCCTACCATTTCTAGTTTGCCTGTTGAGCATCAAACCATCTGCTACACCAAGCAAGAGGAGCATTTTTCTGTTCTTGACCTGCATAAAGGACACCACCATCAGTTGCTTGTCTCAGCAGAGTGCTAGAGTCACAGGAGCAGTGGAGGTGACTGCGCTTACTTGAAGAGAGCAGTCTTCTGGCCAATTGCAAAGTCTCTCACATAACTGCTCATGGACTTTCTCCCCTCCTCTGGTCATAAGATAGAAGGAAGAGCCATGTGTCACCTGCCAAAGGACTTTCACCAGAGTGGCAGCAACTGTGCTGTAATCCTGGGCACAGAAACAGCTGCCAGTGCAGGTAGGACCTAGTCACACCTCAGGGCCAGGGCACATACCAGTTGTCCTCTGGGAACCATAAAGCCCTCTCTTTATTAGTCTTCCTCAGCAGTACCTCACACTTGTAAGCATCTCAGCAAAGGCTCTCCCAACTACACCCACATTCTCCCAGCAATTCTCTGAGGAACCTGGTACACAAAAGCTCACAAGTACAGGGTCCTGCCTCAACTTGTTGTTCATTTGTTCATGGTGAAGGGCAATGCCATGACTGAGAGCTCACACAGAAGCCCCCTCTGTTGCCAGAAACCTCTGCTAGACCAAGACATGCCTCAGGCAAACACACCATAATAAATACTTCCAAGAAAATGCAGCCATCACACGTGCACACACAGATGTACTTGAATCCCCACAACCCTGAGCCACAGCTCTGTTCCCTTCAGCTGCAGGCTTCCTCCTCTCTCTCAGCTGGCAGAAGGTAAAAGTTGGTGTTCTCAGCAGAAACCTGAGGTAGGTAGGTAGGTAGGTAGGTAGGTAAAGACTTTGTTGCTCTGGGCACCACATGTACCTGATCTAGGAGACCTCTGCCTCCAGATCTATATGCAGGCTGATGAGATCAAGCAGGCAAAGAACAGGGATTAGTAGCCCCTTTTATCATCTGAGGGAGGGAGGCTCAAACCCACTGGGTTTAGTGCTGCAGCAGCATGGAAATACCCAGAGGAAATAGGAAGTTGCCAACAAGCTACAGTCCATAGGTAGTAAAGCAGAGTGGAACAGGCAGGGAGACAGTTCAGGCAAATGCAAAGCCCTTTAAAAGGGACAAGACTTGAGAAGAATTTCACATTCAAAATTGACCACAGCAGAATACTTTGAGAGTTTTCTGGACAATCCCTGGAGGGCTGACTTCATCTGATTGTTATAAAGACAGGAGAATGCTGTAGGTAAATGCATCTGTACTCAATAGTGTTAGACATGCCTCATCAGCTTGATTTGCTAGTTGGACAACAACTTCCCTACTTACGTATCAGAAAGAGCAAGAATCCTTATAGATGTAAACATCATGACTGCCTAAACCAGCAGGTGACACAAGGCAAGAAATACAATCTTTGTTTCTAATATACTGCATTTAAAGAGATAAGATTAAAAGCGGAAATTCCTTAAGTGGATAAAAAAATGTACTGGAAATAAACTTTATCTAATAACAGTTCATTAAAAGCTTCTCCCACCATTATTTACCAATTCTATTCAGAGTTGAATATGCAAGTGAAGCAGGTATGTTGTTTTACCAAAGTCCAAACCTAGGCAGTTTGCTAGATGAAGCCAAAGACACCATTACATGCCTGCCTGTAATCTCACCAAATTTACACTTTGTTAATGATCCAGGTACTTGAATCTCAGTTGCCAGGATCAAATACAAGAAAAGGAGTGTTTTTATGGGTGTGTATTAATCAGCAGATTAAAGGTTAAAGATCCTGTGCAGAAAGCTGAAGAGAACCTACTGCTCTACTCACATCGGCTCAGGGCCCTACTGTGTTCCTTGCATTCCTGGAAAGCCGTCACAGCCCAGAAAACACTGATTTTGTTTATTTTTATTTCATTTGGGCATATCTTACTCACAGGTTCGTGAAGATTTCTCCACAGAGAGGATTAGAATCAGCCAGGCTTTGCTGGACCAAGATGCCAATGTCCTTGGTTTTCCCATTTGATGCCCTCTTCACTCCTTCAGAAGCTGATTCCCCATTAACTGCTGAGCAATTTTATCTATGAGATCCAGGACCTCAGAGTAGTAAGGAGAGCCACCAAAGCCATATGCCTCCAAGTATTCAAGCTACTTTCATCTGTCCCTTGGGAACGGTACAGCCAGCTGACACAAGCAAGGTGCTTTCTTTCCCCCACTCACAGGTAACCTTCTTCCTGTCAGAAAGAGGGAGTCAGCACACAGCAAGAGAAGAAAAACACCTTTCTGGCATTTTTGTCACTCAGAAAAAATCACTTTTACAAGGTGGCATGTCCCCTGTAAGCGGTGGGATCAAAGCAAGAGGTTTGGAGACAGACAACTTGCTCAGGCAGTGAATCCCATGGTTTCAGATGTGAGAGATCCACATGCAGTTCTGGTGGATGACAGAGCTCCTTGGCAAGGTGCAAAATAGTTGCCCCAAGGAAGGATTTGGACTGCTGTGTGTTCTGCAATAGCTGCAAAGGTGCCGTGCTGGGCAGCATAAGCAGATGGAGCCCAAAGGCACAGGAGATGAATGAGACCCAGCTCTCCCTTTCTGTGAGGCCAAGTCAGCCATTGACCTGCAGTGCCTTCACAGCTCCCAACCTGAGCCAGGCCTGATCCACCTCGCCCATCAGTTCTGCCTCATTGACCACACACAGCCTCTTCCAAATGCTGCTGTAAACAGCAGGCTCTTAGAGGAGGCTGGAAGGTGGCACTGGTAAGGTTCATGGGCCACCTCCTGGCTCTCTGCTCTCCAAGCACAGCCACATTGCCATGTGGAGGAAACCTTTGGCAGCTGTCTCATGCTGGGAGACAGGGCTTGTTGAGCTTGGCTGAGTAATCCCAGCCACTCCCGTCACTGCAGCTGCATGCATCCTTGTTCTCCCAACCTAAGGATCGCTGCCTCGCTGAATCACCCCATTAAATTGCTAATATCTTATTGTTCTTTAAGATTTCGAAACTTGCTGCGAAACGTTTACAGATAATTTTTTTTGCCTGCAGTCACTGTGCCTAATGCCCAGTCATTGAGTGCCATATGTGTTTATATGCACTGCAATTTTCCACTTGATTACATTTTACCACAAACACTTTCATCCACTCTGCAAAGACGGCAGCAACACATCCATAATGTTCAGAGCAGCCCAGACAGACAGAGCTCAGACACAAATGTCTCCACTGGACAGGCACTGCAAAATGTGAGATTCCTAAAACCAACTGACCCAGCCTCCAGTTGTGAAGTCTCCAAGGGCACAAACACCTCAGTCACCTAATGGAATGTGCAAAGATAACTTCATGTTCCAGCTTTCCCATTAAGCACCAGGTGCTGCTTTGAAGTCTGGAACAGCTACACAACATGGACATGCTTGCCAATAACCGAGGAGAGCTCAGATTTTCCATGAGACAGGGGATGACCCAGGTCACTACACAGATGCTTAGCACCTTAACCTGAAAAAATCCACAGGGACAGCAATGGCACAGCATGCAGCACAGACCAGTCCTGAAATTAGATCCTGAACCCCCAAAAGCAAAGGCAAGGTCTTGTTCAGCTTTCAACTAACTGGACATTGTCCAGCTTGTCCACTGAGGGGAATTGCAGCTCCTGATGACAACACCTTCCCATTTGCAACTAGGCGAGTCACCTTGTCACCTCACATAGCACGTAGCACCCTGGCCTGAAGGTCAGCCCCTTCTTGGGGACAGGGGTCCCCTTAACTCCAGCTGGCTCAGAGCCACAACAGTGCTGGTGCAACCAGGCCACAGCCTTTCTGGAGAGGACAGGCAACATGATCTACACAGCAACACTGGCATCCCCATGCAAGCTCATTCTTTTCACCAGTTCAGCACAGTGTGGAGCAGGGAACACTGGCTGAGCTGCAGCAGTGAGCCAAGTCTCAACACTGTGCTGATATGGCAATGCTGCTTTGCTTCTACAGTCCTTGTCCTGCGATGTCACACCCTCTCTGCTGCTTGCTGTGGACACTCACTGTGGGGAGCTGACAAGCATCTGCCGTGCAACAATCAAGAGCTCTCAATCCATTACTATCCACCTGAGCCTGCATTGCTGACCAGCTCTGCTGACAGACATGGGGCTAGTTTGGTGAGGAAGCTCTTCATAACTCTGGAGACCAAAGAAAGTAGACTACAACATCCTGCCACAAAGGATTCTACACAGAGAAATAGAATAACCTGATACTTCCCTTACATCCTGGGTTGTCTGGTCTCTATAACCACTGTATGAAATATAGCACTTCAGCCGATGAGTTCTCTTGGGCAAACCCATAGGAACATAGAGTAACCTAGGTGGGAAGAGGCTTCAGGAGATCATCTAGTTCAAACTCCTACTCAAAGTAAATAAAATTAGATCATGTTGCTCAAGTCCTTAGCCAGTCAAGTTAATATTTCTAAAGATGAAGACACCACAACCTTTCTGGGCAAGCAAAATTGAATTTAACAGATTAAACCAACGGTGAGAACCCACTGCTGCTTACCTTCAGGGTCCTCTTTCCATGGTTGGGCCTCCTAAAGAGAAAAGGAAAGCAGACAGCATTGAGTTTGGCTTGCTACTCCTGACTTGAGAGGACAAAAAACCAAATTGTGTCACTGCAATGCTATGTGATTCAAAGCCTTGAGTGCACTCAACAGGCAAGGACCCTTAAAGACCTAGATTTTGTTATGTCTACTGATGATTTAAAACAGGCTTTTAGGATAGCCAGCTTTAAGTGCATTGGTTGGATTTAATTTCATATATTCTCTCTGAAAACTTCCAGCCCTAAGATAAACAGTGTAAGACCTCTGGTATGCTTGTTTCCCATGTTGTATGTGAGAAAGACCTCTTACTGGATGCAAACTGCCCAGGCACAAGCCATTTTCTGCTGCTAATGAACATCTTCCACCCTTGACAGAACACATGGGAACAAACATAACTACCCCACACCAGAGAAGAGGCACTAAAGTTGTTAGCGGTCCCTAGTCAGGAAGCTCAAAGCCAGTGTTTCTCAAGCTGGACCCATGAGCACTGTCTGCAGAAAACGAGCCAGATCAGTGAGCCTAGCTGCCAAGAAGGGCCACCACTGTTCTGCCAAGCATTTACAGCCTCTTTCAACAACACGGATTAGCACCACCAGCACAAAATCAATATTTCTTTGAGAGGAATGCTGGTTGAGAGAAACCCAGCAGTGACCTTGGCAGAGGTCACTCCCAAGACATGGGGCAGCATGTCTGTCAGAGGGAGCATACTGGATTGCCTGCTGGAAAGTGCCTGTTAACTCCTCTTTTGTTTGAGACTTCCTACCTTCCAGACATCTGATGTAGTCAGCTCTCAAGAGGCAAAGGTGTTTATTCCAGATGAGTTCATTGCCCTCCCTCGGGATTCAGGCTGTATCAGCTTTTAGATCTATACCTGAAGGCCAACCTTTTTGAGGAACTAACAAACAACAGGGAGGTGTAGGAATAAGACTGTGGTTTTTTCCTTGGCACCTTCACTGAACCTATTCAGCCTGCAAAAAACTCTCATGCCTTTCATGTAGGACAAGAACTCAAGCTCCCATGGCAAATAGTAAGAGGGTGTGAGCTGCCTAGACTGTGTTGGGAGGTATCACCTGCCTGACTGCTCCTCCCAGAGGTGAAGCTGCATTGAGCTTTGGCCTTGTGTTGCTACCTCCTCCCGTCTCAAGACATGGCAACTTCAAAGCACAGCTCATTCCATCTACCGTGCTCCTTGGTCTAATAAAGAGTTAGAGGAGTCTCATTCTAGGGCCTTTCATCTGGGATGATCCTATTCACTCTCTTCTAGGCTCACCTTAGGGTTATTTACTTGTTTAATACATGAGACTAGAGAGGATCCCTTGGGTCACTATATTCAGTCTCCTGCCTTAGGATATTTGACCATCTTGTCCAAGGTGGTCACCACGTTCCATCTGACTTCTAGTGCATCACCTACCACTTCTTTCTCTCCTTCACTATCTCCTCCACTTCTGTAAATGTTAGTTACAATCCACTGCTCTGCACAAATGGTGTTTAGACATCCCCAGACCCCCTAAGCAGAATGGTTATTCCTGGACCTCTCATTCCCACTGCAGAGGATATCGGCTTTCATGCTTAAGAGGGGAAATAATAACTCTAGAAGTACAGCATTCCTCGGTTCCGTGCTCATGGGACAGTGGGTGCTGTAAAACTTGTAGATTACAGCAGATTACATGCACCCTGATGTACCCCATTTTCATTCTAGCTAGGTAGCAAGGCATTTGCAAGAGCAGATACAGTGGCCCGAGAGCTTCCCAGGCTGCAGACGAATGGAGGCCATCCCCATGACAACCTGACAAGCCCAGGTGAACCATGACAGAGACTCAGAAGCAACTTCCTTCCTGCACAAGACAAAAAGGAGTTTTCCAGGAAGACTTCCACATCCATCTGCAAAATTATCCCCATTCTTTTTCTCTCGATGATCCCAGCCTGCTCTTCTTTCTCCTCTGACAGCTTTCCCTCCAGCCACTCTGTTGGAGGCTGATATCTTCCTGAGCAGCCTGATTTCTTCTCAACTGCCTTTGCACTGAAACCAAGATTTGAAGGGGAGCCTCAGGAGAGGGAGGGAGCAAAGTATGACACATGCAAGCTATATGAAATTCAAGCTATAGTGAAATGACATATTCATCACAGCTAATGGGGGCCCACATGGCACCCCAACTGGATGCTGCCCCATTGCCCATTTCCCAGCTGACTCTGCTGGAGTTTCCCCCCTGCTTCCCGCCCAATTCTGATGGTGTCACTCCAAGTGAAGTGGCTGATCTGACTGGCGAGAGAACACGAGGGGTGTCAGAGAAGGTGCTCACAGACATTTCTTGGCTGCCTCAAGGAAATAAAGGCCATCGCTGAGCCTGTCAAAATGATTAATCGCTTACAGGGAATGAGGGGGAGGAGGGAGAGGGAGGGAAAAGGAAGGGGAGGAAGGAGGAGAGAAAGACAGATGGGATGGGGAGAGCTATAAACAAACAGCAAAAGCAGGAGACACAGGATTGCCTCTGTACTGAGTAGGAATTGGAAGCAAGAGGCCCCAGGCTGTGCTTGGGAGTGAACTGATGGCAGATGAATGGGTCCTTCAGAGCCCCCAACTCCACTTGGAGATTCCTTCCTCAGGTCTGCACCAATCCCAAACACAGGCTCAAAGAGCACGAAGGTCTGCCGCACCAGAGCAGTGTCAGACCTGACAGCCAAGTAATATGGCCCTGTGAGGCTTCGGTTGTACAAACCTGTGCAGTTCCCGTGAGCTGACAGACCAGAAGCTTATTACCTCAAATGCCAAGCAAGGCCTTGTCTCCAGCTCCACAGCCTATAGTGGCTGGCATTTGACCCAAATACCCACCAGCACCAGTAATTCTTTGCTGCCAGAAGGATTTTAACCCAACGAAACACAGATGGTTAGGAGCAGCTTCTGAATGTCAGAGGTCCTTGAAGCAGAATCAGCCCATTGCCTGTGGTACTAATCTCTTCCACAGAAACTACCCCTTTGGATGCTATTATAACCCCAAGTCCTCTCTGGGGGCACAGGGACTGTCCCTTTATAGAAGCAAGTGATTTGACCTCACCCCTTTAGCTGCTTTTAGCTCAGCTTGAGCCCTCACACAGCTCACTGCATGAGGCCAGTGGTGCTTAAGCAGCTCAGGGAGCACAGAGCATGCAGCAGATCTTGTAACACAGATAACCTACATGCATGACAGCATACACTTCCCTCCCTTCCTGGCTGCCCAAGAGGTTAGGTCACATGCAAAGGTTCTCCCCATAAAGGCATTCAGTGGCAAATCCTGACTATTCAGGAAAAAAGACCAAACCCACAGCTGAATCTCTGAGATTGAAGTCTCACTTGTGCTCCTGCCATCCAGCACAGTGACATTTCCTACAGCAAGGGCCATGTCAAACTCTGGGATTGCTCAGGGCTTGCTGCAAGTTTGTAACATGAATTCCAACCCTACTACACCACAACCTCCCCTTCCCTCTACAAAGAGCATGAGGTGCACTCCTCCAAATGTAAGCACACATTTAAAATGCTTCTGTGAGCAAGAAGCAGCCCTCCTCTCCTGTTTAAGAGGGGATAAAAGTCTCTACCTAACACATCTCCCCATCCCAAGCAATGTGACCAGTGATTCTCTTAACTTCTGTCATGATAAGTTCTGGATGAAAAGCCCTGTTAGATCCTGTTTTGAGATCCAGTTTTCTGTCTCATTTGGGTTCCTGTGGTGAATATTAGCTATGGGAAGAGGCTGAAAACCCGAGCTGCTATAATTTGTCTGAGCTCAGAGCCAGCTGGGAATGAGGCAACATGGCTTCAGTTCTCCCCTTTGTAAGTATCTGCTTTGATTTTCAGTCACAGAAAGAATAATCACCCTGATGGAGACCTTCATCTCAAGTGAATGACCCAGCCTTGCAAAGACAGGAGTTGCCACTGAAATCAATGGACCCAGTAAACTTAAGTCCTCAGATGAAGCAACCAACATTATATGCCCCACAAATGGTCTGTCATGCCCCCTCTCAAGTTATAGCTGTTGATTTAATCAGAGGCAATGCCTCTTCACGCAAACTATACCAGAATGCTTAACCTGACAAGACCTTGAATTACAGCTGTAGGAAAAACAGGTAACACAGATTTCATATGTATTGATAATCTAATCAAAGACCACAAAACCCAAACAAATGCATATACTGGATTGTGCATGACTGGATGGTGAGGTAAGCCAGCAAATGACAGACACAGAGAAGTCACCACTGCCTTCTTTTCTTTACCTGTCATGCAGTCCATCAGGTTCCTCTTTGCTCTTGTAAAAAATGACATTATCAGGAAAAGAGCCTGAAAATGCTTTCATATTGCCCATCCTAAGCTTTCTGCATGCCAGTCAAGGCCCTGCCTGCTGTCTTCCACAGCAGAAACTGCATGACAGATGGGGAGAAAGGAGAATAAAAATTGAAGATGCTGTTTCTCTGTTTTTTGCCATCAGTTTGTGGCCAGGTACCCAGATGAAAGCGCAAGGTGTCAATGGGGCAAGGACTGGGCTCCCAAATATGCTCTCTCCCTTACTAAGCAGATAACTGAGAATCACTGAACAGGACTGGAAGAATTTTGCCTTGCTGCTTTCCTCCACAAGCTTTCCAACCCAGCCAAAACCCTTGTTGCTGTTCTGTATCTCGGTGGAGAAGGCTCTGTGGAGCAACAGGAGCACTCAGTTATACATCTTGTGGACTTCACTGTGGCTCTAGTGGCTGCTCCCATTGTTTGTGGGATATTCTCCCCCCCTTTCCTCCTTCTAACAAAGATTCTGATTAATGATCGCTCATTCCTAATTGTCAAATTTCTTTTCCTTCATCCTGTGTCTAATCACCAGTGACAGAAGCCATTACGCAAATGAGAGCAGACGACTTCCCACAACTGTTCTCGTTGGTAAAAGCCTTGTAATTTAAAGCTCTGATTTGTAGAGGAAAGCTGCGTTTCCCCAAGGCGTCCGGGCATCTGTTCCACTTACTCTCCCAGAGCCTCGACTTCCGCTCCCTCCCCCCACAATTAGTCCTCTGCTTGCAACAAATATTTGACTTTGTGAGGCAGTAATTAGAACTTACTTTGCATGTGTTTGTCACAGTAACAGCAGCTTTCCCTTCCCTTATAGACAGCACCAAGGCAGAGAAGTGCCCAGGGAAGATGGTGGCTTGAGGACTTCGGGGACATCGATGGCAGAGGTGTTTTCTGTTCCGAAACAGGAACGGAAGATGAAGACCACAAGCATGGAAGCTCCTCACACACGTGGCAGAAATGCATTTCTCTAAGTGTAAAAACACACTGCAAAGGCAGCACCTCTGCTGCAGTTGCTGCTCTGCTTCCAGGACTGGGACCATGCATCAACAGAGGCCTGCCAGGAGATTGCTGAGACCTTCCCCCCACTCCAGGGCTTTAAAATACAGTTAGCTGTTTTCAGAGTCAGCTTGGTCATTGATAGGACCTGCTGCAAACAAAAGAAGTCTTGGCCCAGGCCTGCCCCCTCTCTCTCAAGAGCTGCTTCGATGCCGAGGGTGTCCCCTTCCACATCAGCTGGGTGAGGCTGCCCCTGCACTGCAGCTGTGTCTGATACCTCCTCAACCCTGCTTGATCCTCACCTCACGGCTTCCCCTTGGACATGACTTATCACTCCAAATTTTTTTAAACTAGGCATGAGCTGATCAACAAGGGGGTGAACCAGTGCAGCAGTTCAAAAATCCATGGAGTTCTCTTTCCACGGGAAAGATCCTGCAGGTGTGATTTACAAGGATTAAGACTTCTCCTTAGAAAAATCCCACCTTTTAAGGAATAAGGAAATGAGGAAAAAAAAAAGAGAGAAGAAAGGTATTAAGAGACCTAAGTTAATAAAAGAAAACAAGAAAAAAACTAAAAGTACAAGTGAAAAATCTTGGAGTCTGACCTAGCTTTCAATGACACAGTTCTCATCCCTCATGTTCACATTTAAGCAACATTTCACTGATGGTTAGATTCCAAGATTGTAGATTTAATACTACCATAAAAAAACCTGTCTGTTAGGTAGAGCAGACCTGCACCACCCAAGACTGCTAACACACAGCACAGGCAGCTTCCCCCCAGAATGTCCGTGACAATAGACAGAGTTCATGAGCCCTGACTGTGTAGTTTGCTCCATCCCCCAGTCAATGGCAGGGGAATGGTGACATCATTCAGGTCAGCGGGGGGTGGGGGGATTTTTCCCTTCCCACCAACAATTCTTGTTGACAGGGTTCAAGGACACCACCTTACTCCCAACTTTACTTTCAGGCTTCTGTAAGTAGTATGGAGAAAGTTGTGAAGACACACAATAATGCAATTGGTATTGCTGATTTGAAGGCAGTTCTGGAGACCATCAGCTTTCACCAGGGAAGAACACAATGGGAGCTGTTAGAAAGACTGAAAGGTCGCTTTATACACACAGGTCCTTATAGAGCTCTCCTGTACAGCCGCTCACAAAATAAAAGCCACACCATTCTCTTGTTCAACATTGGTTGTATTTAAGAACTACACTTCAGAAGGTACCATGTGTTTGTCACACCCCATTCCCTGCACACACACCCCTAGCAGAGAACACACAGCTTCCCAATACCATGGCAAGGGGCATTGAAAGCACAAGGTGAAAAGGGAAGGGGGGGGGGGAGTCAGTCCATCAGTGCATTGTAAATGAGCTTTCACAAAGTCAAGTGCAGCAAAACCTGTTCAGACACTTTAAAAGTTAGACCTTTGGCAAATAAAAGAAAAAAAATTGACCCTAAAACTTCTGTAAGTACCATTCTCTCTCCACATGGGATATGAACTCCCACCCTGAGCTTCAAGAGTTGATGGTGTCTAACAAGCAGTACTGAGGACCACCATGTGCTGAATAGCACAGAAATGGGATTTAATTTGAGCATCTTTCAACAAAAAGCACATGCCCAAGATTCCTGGGAAGGCCTTGCTTTTGGCGAGTCAGGAGCTTAGCCTTCTTCCTCAGCTGCCCAAAGGCTGAGCATTGATAAACATCCAGCTGAGTGACCTTTGTCTGGATCTAAGCACAGCTCTGGAGAGGCTGCAACATGGCAGTCAGACTACTCAGTGACACATTTCTTGAACAAGGACCCTGTAGCTGCCAATTACACTTCATTTATTCTGACCAGTAAAACAGCCAGAGAACTTGCCCCGGGACCTCCTGTTTGAGAAGGCTTTCACCTTTGTGAAAGACAAGCCCACTGCAAGTGGTGCATGAGCTGTCCCATGGGATGTGAGGCCAAAGACGGAATCCCAAAGATGGGATGTGAGGCCAAAGATGGAGCACTTCTCAAGTAGTGTGTCCTCAACACTTACCAGAATCCCACATTAGAACAAGCCCAGAACAACAGGGGAAAAACTGAAAAGTCTCAGCAGAACACATTCTCCACTTTCTGGGCTGAGATACATGGGCTATGAAACAGCTTTTCCCACCTCCAGCTCTTGGGACCCATTACAACCACATCAAATACACAAGTCCTTTGCACCACCCCCCAAACCAGGGACAGAAGTGCAGCACACCTCAGGGAATAAAAAGCCAGCTTCCATATGAGCCTAAGGCTTCTGCATGGAAGAGGAGGAGGAAAGCAAAATTATTTTTCAGGGTGATTACTGAGGACTCGGAGGCTTATCCATCTCCTGTGTTCTGGTCTTGTCGCTTCCCAATCTGCCATGTCAAGTCCCGGAATACAAAAAAGATCAAGATAAACGTAATCACATTTAAACAAAAAGCCCTGAACTCTTTCACATGACTGTACAAGGAAGAGAACCACACACTGGCATGGATTAAACAGATGAACAGGAGCCACACAAAATCACACAAAAGTGCGCACCTGTGCGCAGCCACACACACTTGAGTTCTTGCAGTTTCAGTAAAAAGGGCACTTTCCTGTGTTAGTCTGAGGAGCCAGCACCCCTGGTGGGGAGAAGCAAGGCTCTGTACCTATCTGACACTGTGTTTTGACAGTCAAGCTCAGCATCCCTTGGTAATTTAATTTAAAAATGTGGCTTAATCATTCAAGACTTGGAGAGTGCCCTGGCATTTATCCATCTCCCTTCATAATGCTACATCCCCTTTTGACCACACTGCAGCTTCAGAAGAGCAGGAGAGAAGCCTTCACTCCCCAGAAAAAGCTGTCAGAAAGGAGATTTATCTAAACTCATAGAAGACAGATGTTATTTGGAGAGCATAGGATTTGGTGCTCACACACTAGATAAATTCATTCTGATCTCTACCCTGTACTACGTCCAAAGCATAGATGTCTTAGGTTGAAGTAACTGAATCACTTGACCAGTTGCTCAACACACACAGGCCATCTCACAGGTTCGTTTCCATTAATATAAAATGGTGCCAGAGTTGAGCATGGACAGGTCCTCTAACAACAGAGGACTGTGAAACCTATCATTTCCCACCTTATATCCACTGCAGGCACCAACACACAAACCCAGCCAGGAGGTCCAAACCCCATGAGGCTGAGGGAACAATATAACTCCTGGTTATCCTCCAAGCTCTTCTTCATATGCCTGAAAATCCTGAAGTAACACATCCGAGTGCCAGAAGCCATGCTCCTTGTTGTGGCAAACAGGGCAGAGGGAGGAAAATAAACAAGTTAGTGAGCATGAATCCAGCTTCCAATAAGTGCAGACTCTTTCTTGGGAGGTTCAGTTAGATGAGAGTGGAGGATGAATAGGGTACTAATGGTTTTGCAGTTCCAGTAGCCCCCTTTATTGTAGTGGGGCCAGGATAGGCCAGGAAACCCATCAGTCTGTTAAGTGCTGCGTGCAATACTAGCGCTCAGTATCTTCCATTGCTCGTGAACAAAGCAGCTCCAACATCAGCCACGGGGCACCAGGCATTAGTCATACCGTCCCTTAATCATCATATTCAACAAGGGACCCACCTGTTCAAAGCAAAAACAGCTTGTTAGCCAGGACAGTTACACAGAAATGGCAGCTGCAGAGCCTGATCCCTCTGCATCACAGAGCCTGCAGTACACCACATTACTTTCCCAGTATTTTCTAGATAAAACACTGGGGCACCCATGAACGCATTCTTGAAATACTCTACCAAAATTGCAGGTCAACACCCAACTTCAGGTGTCACCAAAACATTCCATTCAGGGTGGAAACATGTTTGAAATGTTTTCACTTCTCACCCTACATATGTGGAGGGTGATTTCTCAGTAGATAGTATTAAAAGGAGTCAACAGTCATCAGGGGGTTCCTTTTGCAGGGCACAGAAGAAACATTCTTACTCATTGAATACTCTCTGGTCCTTGGGGTCACTCCAAAGGGGGGCAAGGACTGATGATTTTGCTAAGCATTTTTTTCAGTCAAAACCACTCCCATGTCTCACCACTGCCTGATCACAGAGGGAAGTTCAGCATGCTATGGCAGTAAAATAATTTCAGGGGAGAGGGTAAAGAGGAGTTTCTGCACAATGGTAAGGGTTACAGACCATGAAAACATTTCTATCCACAACCTGTATTTCCACTTTCAGATCAGCAGATCTTCTTAGTAACTCAGTCTGGGTTTTTTGATATACCAGCTGGTTAAAATTGCAAAGAATTCAGAGATGAGCAAGACACATTAAAGAGGAACCACATGACTTAATAGAGGAGCTTTCTGCTATTTAAGAGGCCTGGATTCAACAGGTAAAACAGTTTCATTTTTTTGCAAATAATGGGTAGCATTGCTGCACAGAAGGCTAAGGAGTGTTTGGGAGCAACACTTTCCTGGCAGTACCCAAAGTCAAAGTACACCCTTCGCCACATACAAGAATTACTACTTCATTGTTTGTAGTGGGCCTTTTCAGAATTATAATTGTAAGAGCTTGCCTTTTTGTAAGGAAGGACTTTCTGAAGACTGCAGGAAAAACCATTCACAGCAACAGAGCAATCCTGTTTTCTCCTACCCTCACCTGCAGAGCCAAGTAGCTGTCATCTCAAGTTTTGCATTAAGCCTTAATCATTTCAACAGCAGTGACCACATGGTTCTTTTTCATACCTCTTGTGGATTTCCTAAGGCTTCTCCCAGCATCTTCTCAATGTTCCTCATTATCGCCACTTTCTGATGAGCCTTTAATGGATACTCAATTCTCTTTGGGGTTGGGGCACCCTGAAATATCAAAAAGAGTTCATTTGCATGCTTCTTAGATTGACAGCTTATTCCACCTTCTCCAGTCACCCAGTTCTTCACACACACAACTCAAAAGAGGAAAAAGTAGCTTTCAGAAGCAAAAGACTTGGTACCATGAAGTTCTCATATTGACAATACTTGAAGAAAGTCCTCTGGGATGGAGCTACCCAAGCTGTGCTGGAAGGTGCTTATACTCACCTTGTACCAGAAGTTCACAGTGATGGTAATCCCCCCATTCAGGAGAGACTCAATGTGGTGCCACCTGCATGGAAATCACACACAAAAAAATAAAAGAAACTATTGTGGTAGCTTGTAGTGAAATACCTTGGATGATGAGTTCAGACAGCAATGGACAAGTCTTGCCCTGTACCTCCCTCATCAAGACTTCAAAACTTGTGGAAAACTCTCCTTGCTTAAGTATAGCTCCTTTTCTCATTCTTGTTAGTGGAATACATGTACAATTAATGTGGTCTCAGGCAGAATTACTATTCCCATCCAAAAGACAGGAATTAGAAGCAGATTGGCCCAAGGTATCACAGAAAATGTCACAGTTGCTGGAGAAGTCAAAACAAGAGCCAACCCAACACTTTAAGTAGAAAACCTTTTAAACCTCTGTTTTTTATCACTGTGCAGTCCTGCCATCCTTCTTACCAGTACATGGGTATGTACAGCACATCCCCCGGGCCCACCACCGTCTCATAGCCCACCACATTGCGGAAGTTCGGAAACTTCTCATAGTCGGGATTGTCAAAGTCCACCTAATAGAAAAAAAAACATCAGGAAACTCAGAAGAACTTCCTGCAATGATAGTCCTCATTATTGGCTCTCAGTATCAAATTATCCTGGTCTTCCCTACATGGCTTTTACATTCCCATTTGTATCTTAACTTCCTTGTGAGGTCCTGCAGTACCCTCCAAGTACTATTTAGATAGGAATCCTGCAATTTGTCTGTCAACAAATCTGTGTTTGACCAAGTGACCAATGAAACAGAACAGAGAAGGTAGCAACTGCAGCCCAGTTGTGCTATCAGTACGAAGATATCTATGGCCCTAGCACTTGCAAGTCGGGACCAGACACAAACAGAAAACCACCAGTCCTTCCATCTATTCTCAACACCTTCACCACTTAATAGATCTGAAGAGATGTTTTGCAAAACCTCAGCAAGTGGTATGCAGCTTTAACTCCAGTGCAGCTTCCTCCCACCTAGCATCTTTATAAATGCCCTTTTTAGGCATGGAGCAGAGAACAGATCTGCTACTCTCACCTGGCTCTGTCTGTCGCACGGATGGTGCACAGGATAAGGGTAGAGGCATTCAAATTGATCAGGAGGAAACAGGATACACCTCTTGTAACCCTTAATCTGAGCAAAGAAGTTCTGTTGCTCATCATAATGAGCTGGTGTCACATTCCCTACACAGAGAGAAAAGATAATCAAGACACTCTCATGTACAGGTATGAAAGAGAGAAGCAAGTTACATTCCTTCCTAAGGACAGAAAATACACTCTCACATATTCAGAAACTAAACAAGGAAAATGACTACAGAAATGTTACAAACTGATCACTCTATCAGTCAGCCTTTATTGAGCAGTTGCTACTCCACTTAATTTCCATTCTAAATCCATATTCAGCAACTTATGCTCTACAGGGTTAGGATTTCCAGCTTGTTTCAATGAACAGCAGATGGTGAATGTTGACAGGAAGCTTTTTCATAAAACACTTTGTATAAACGATATGTTATAGAATGGACTTTCAAAAATTGTAAGTCTAGAGAAAAGGAGTTTAACAGTCTGATTTGAAAAAAAAGTCCTAGAAGTTTTGCAAGAAAACAAGTAAACAATCTTTGTCACTGGAGCTCTCAATAGCACCCGCTCAAGTGCGATTAACAGTGCTTGGTTGTTGCCATTAGATCTTATATTTAATAAATTCTTTAAATAAATATAGTGGGGCATTTTGTACCCCCACAAATGTTTTACAGGTTGTTTGCCAATTCAGGTATTACTCTCTTGGCTTGCAAGAATTAAGATAACATTTAACCCCATAACTGTAGATCATATGATCACATGCTCCTGTAAAGACACTTCTTTTCTAGCATGTGCTGGTTCAAGACAGTTCCTTGGTTCTTGTGCATAACCTGTTAAATAGGATTTTAGTGATTATATTATGGCCTGTAAGGAAGTATTGGTGCAGTGTTTTTACATTATCTTCCCTCAGCTGGTAAAACAAGTGGCAAAGACAAACTACTGTAGGTTGAATAGGACTTGTTGCAAAGGGGGAAAAACATCCAAGTTGTAACTGAACAATAATGGGAAATGTCAGCCACATTGATTACAGGCCATCCCACTTCATAAAACTGTGTACATTCCTTGCCCAGTACTTGTACTTCCTACAAGAATGTTCTCCTTGCCAACAGCCAAGTGTTACCCTTGTCTTCTAAGGCACCTGCCTATAAGTCAGGCTCCACACAGGTTCAGAATTCTATTCTATCCAGATATTTTTAGAATTTATCTATCTTCAACTTCCCCAGTATCCTCTAACTTTCCAAGGGAAAAAAAAAAAATCAGCTCTTATTCAAAAGAGAATTCCTCTTCACTGGCTCCAATAAGAAAACACGCTTCACAAAATAATCACATTTCCTCCTGGGTAGACACAGGACATACTAAGAAAAGCCCAGAAGACTTGAGACAGGTACTCAACTTGCAAACCCTTTTGCATTCTGAGCTTTTTTAATCTGCAGCATCTGAAGCGTGCAAATAGTAACCCAGAATATGATTAGCAGTTACTGGAAACACAGTCCTGCCAGCACCACACAGAGCCCTTCCATGAGCAGACTACATTCAAGCATTCACAGTACATCCCTGGTGAAATACAGGCAATTCCTTTTGTTGTTTCCTGTGTTTCCCTTGTTTTCCTCTGACAACACTCCCCTCCCAATCCAAAGCTTTAAACTACCTCCTCTGAAGGAACATTCAGTGGAAACTGCATTTGAAAGACCTTCTGGAACTGAAATACAGAACAGCTGACCTAATTTTCTCCCTTTCTCCTCCAGTCTGAGGAAGCTATTTACCTTCCATGCCAATAAGAAGCAAGTTAGAAGTCAGTTGCCCCCAGCCACGTTTCCCTTGCTGCTTGTTAATCCAGTTCCAGTTGAAGCCAAGGAAATCCACCACAATCTTCCTTCCAACTGTGTCATTCAGGGTTTGCTGCAGATATAGTCTGTATTTCCAAGAGACAAACAGAAATTGAGTATTAAACTTTGTCACGAACATAGACATACCTCTCTCTCTTCAGAAGGACTTCAAAATGCAGACATACTTCCTAGAAATTCTGTTCTCTCACTACACACCATAAGCACCTGTGGAAGGAAACAGCTTCAGAAAGTCCCCAAATTCTGCTGAAAGATTTCCTGGTACAGAAGAGAACAGAACTCAGTTCTGCTTGAACAATCACAAGGGAAAAAGATAATTTTAAAGCAAGAACAACCCTCTCACAATGCAGGAGGAGGAAACTCTAAACAGACTGGCTATAATCAAATACTTTCATGTCTAATCACTAAATAAACACCGCCCCTCTAACTCACGTGCAACTCATCAGTTACCTCTTCTCGTAGAAGTACATAAGGGAAAAAAGGGGCTCAGGAAAGCCTGCCCATTTCAGTATCAAGTTACTTTAAAGCCGTGTTTGCATTTAGACATAGAGGGTCAGAGGAATCAAGCATCTGTACCAACAATGACAGTATTACAGACTGATGTCTGCAATGCTGGAAGAAAAATGCATTTCTGAGCACAAGGACTGCCTTCTTTCTTGGAAAAAGCACACCCAAAGCTGAGAAGGAAGGGAAAGACACAGACAACAGGTAGGCATGGGCACAGTGTTGCTTCCAATTAAGACACAATCAAGCATCTGTAAGTCCTTTTAGAGGGCTGGTGACTGAAAATATTAGCTAAGGGTTTAAGTACAGTTCCTGATAGTTACATTCCATGTCCACACAGAGCTCCTCTTGGAAACTTACAGCTCTGTTAGTGGTCACCACCAACACACGGCACATGCGCAACCTGGCCTCATATTTCTGAAGAAGGGTTAGCACAAGCTGCCTTGGCATTCCATGGAAAAGCCTGAGTGCCAAAGCCTGTACCTTTTCATCAGATAACGAAATTTTCTACCTATACCACAGTTGACCAAAAGAAAGTGAAGTTTAATTCTTTCTCTATCCAGACTCTGCCTCAGAGATATGAGGAAAAAAATAAATTCCTGCAGCCACTGTGAACAGTTTGTTTGGTATGACTTTTTTAATCAGGTAACAAAGCTGCTGAGAACTAGTAGCCCTGCAAGAAAAGCAGGGCTATTAAAACAGTTTAAGTTCAAGAGGCTTTAATGAACACTCACGGAAGAGAAACTTAGCCCCTACTTAGAAGTGAAGAAACAAGGAAACCTCCACACTTCACATATCACTTACCTCTCAGAACTCCCTTTTTGTTGTATTTCTTTGAGTCTGTCCACGAACTCAGCAAACTTCATCTCTTCCCTGCTTGACTTGGGTTTGAAATTCTTAAAATTGGCCATTTTCTTCTCATCATAGTACAAAAACTTGTGTGTGCTGGCACTATACACTGAGAAGTCCCCACTGCCAATGTTTTCCTGGAGGTAGTCCAGGTCCCATTTCAGAGCAGGATAAACCAGATTCGTATCTGTCAGCACCACTGGCTCCTGGAGAGAAACACGAAGTTTATTGATTCAAGGACCTCTTGAACTTGAGAGTGATCACATTCATTACTGCACCCACACAAACTCCCTTTCAAAATGGGGAGTTGGAAAAGGCATTTGGAGTAATCACATACCTTGTTCTGGGGAGAAAAACAAGCAAGACGTAATAGGAAGTTTTAAGAAAGCGGTGGCCTGGGGTTAGAGCAAGCTCTTGGTAGCAATGGGACAGATTCCACTATCTACTTAGCTGATCTCTGACACTGAGGTTAAACAAACACTAGCTGGCAACATTTTAGGCCTGCTTGGTCCTGCCACGTAGCCAGGAGACACAGTAGGTTCTGGTTGGTCACTTCCAACCTCAGCTGTAAAGGGGTAAATGCCAGCAAAAAGATACATCTGAATCCAGAAGCAGCACTCATCTCTTGCAAATGACCGTCAGCCATGAAAAAAGTGACCATCTCTGCTACAGCATAAAAAGAACCACTACAGCAGGAAGACAAAAGACATCATCTATCTCCTCATCTATCAGTAGTAAGCAACCTACCCAAAGGATGGCAGTGCCGCGTTCCCAAGCTTGCAGACTTCCCTTAAAAAACCCAACTACCAAACTTAGCAAAACGAGAATGAACTGGTACATAACCAAGAATACAAGAACCACCACTGCAAAAGAACCTTCACACCTGTGGTCGATCGTACTTAGAAAATAACCAACACGTGCCCATGGTTTTACACAACGTTCCCACGACTCCCATCCCGACAACAATGGGCTTAAAAAGCAAACGCTTCCTGCAAAATTCACCACTCAACGCTGTAGCACGGAAGAAAAATGTCCACTATAGCAAAGAGGAACGGGACGGCGGCAACAACTGAGCCCGTGCGCCACCCCGGAGGCACGGGGCCGGGATGAGGTGAGTGCGCCAGGGACCCCCCTCACCTCGTTCTCGATGAGCTCCTCGGCGCGGGGGTCGCTGTGGCTGAGCCGCGGGATGGGCCGCGTCTCGAAGGAGTAGCGGCGGAACTGGGAGTCGCTCCAGCCGGGCCCTGCCGCCACCGTCGGGCCCTCCCGACAGCCCGCGGCCGCCGCCGAGGAGGAGCAGGAGGAGGAGGAGGAGGAAGAAGAAGACGAAGAGGAGGCGGAGGAGGAGGAGGACGAGGCCGCCGCCATCGCCGCCTCCGCCGGAGAACCCGGACCAAGGAAGGCGGAAGCGGAAGCTGCGCGCCCATGGCAACGCCGGAAGCGGAGGAGAAGGCGGGAGGCAGAGGGGGCACCATGGAGACGGCGGGAGGGAGCGGCGGCCGCGGCGGCAGCGCCCCCGCCCGGGACGAGACGGAAAGGGCTGCGCTCCTCCGCCTGCTGGTCCTGCCCGAGCTTAGCGGACATCCCTGGGAGCGCCGGCGGGAGAAGTCCCACTGCGGAAAACAGAAAGGATCGTCTGTTGCTGGCCCCTGTGCCGCCCCGCGTGCCTTCAGCCGGCAGCCCCTTCCCCTCGAAGGCAGCGGACCGCGAGCGCTGCTCCTCGGGCATTTCCATTTCCCCGACGGAAACAGCTCTGCCCGCTGCCTCAGTCGGCCTACGGGTAATGTCCTGTGGAGTTCTGCGCCTGAAAACGAGACGCTTAATTAACACTCGCTACAGAAAAAAAATACGTAGCACTGCCTCGTGCAACTAACACTCAACTTTTTATGGCGACTACATCATTTTAGCAGGATTTCATGACTGAATCTGGAGCTATTGAATTATTTCCTTATTGTATGTTTATTACATGAGAGAAAGTCTATATTTGGCTTTTAATCTGCAAACAGCAAGAATGATGACCACTCTTTCCCAAGAATATGTGCCACATTAGGCATCAGCTCTTGAGAAAATTCTGGTCTCTGGCATTCAGTGGTTTTCATCTCATAGTAGCTGGGATTTGTTCTGGCTTCATAGAATTTTGCCTTCATGAGAATAAAGCAATTTCCCTCTTGTCCTTCCAAAATTTATTAATATATTTAGCTTCTAGGAAAATGAATGCCCTCTCACCTCTTAAAGCTACAGCACTTCTGCTGTACAGATTAACAAAATTTTTTACAGTGTATTTGCAAACATTTGGGTGCCCAGGGAACTTGAACTACGTCTGTGAAAAACTCAAACATAATTCAGAAAATAAATACCCAGCGGTAAGGAGCAGATGTAAGAAGCAGCTGACCACAATCCAAGCATGCAGTGAGGCCTGAGCTCAGGTTGACGGGAATGAAAGATCTCCACTTCAGTGCTTTCCTCACACTGCTGTCCCCACAACGCTGTGTGCTGCAGGGGTGGGACAGGCACCAAATGCTGCTCCATGGAAAACAGCAGCAGCATCTGCACTGGAGGGCTGGGCTCTGAGTTAATAATTTTATTAGATAACCAATGGAGTAACTTCACTGCATACTTGTTTGTAAGGGAGTTGGCTGAATTAAGGTACCATCACTAAAATGAAAATGACATCACTGGGCCTTTCTTTGGGATAACTGAAAGGATCCTGTTCTAGTCTGCGACAAAACGCCCACCTCAGGCATGCTGTATCTCAGATACATTTTTGTGGTCCATCAATATCACCATTCAATTAGTAGGTTTACAATTAATGTTGTTATTAGAAGGAATGGCTTTAATGACAAATTGTCTGTGATAGTTTTTGAGCTGCAAAGGTTTATAATGTAAATCGTTATAGAGACATTACCCATTATGGCTGATGTGAATAACTGAAGGAAAATGAGTTCAACTACCACAGAGTTTACATAATGAAGTAAACTGCAAAATCCTTTAATGCTTATATTGATTTTATTTACAATAATACATGGCTTACATTTGAGGAATCGCATTGCTAAATTAACATGCCATTTCAGCTGTCCGCCTTTCCCTGGCTCCATGGAGATAAGACGATTACATCTGAGTATTGACTTTAATAATATTGATACCGATACAAAGAAGGCGATTTGCATAAAGCCGCCGGGCATGGCTTCGATCCTATTGAGCATCGATCTGGCTGCTCTCCAGGAGGCTCCCCGCGTCTGGAAGGCAGTACCTGCCATAAATTCCCATTACGCCGCTTCAGACGATGACAGACAGAGCAAAATATAGCACCAACGCCCTTTCTGTCCATTAGCCTTATGTCAGTATTACAATAACAGCGGCCGATTGATTAACGCCGCGGCGGGGGCCGGTACCTGCGGCAGAGGCGGCGCCGGTCCCGCCCCGCCCATCTCCGGCCCCGCCCTT